>WBNM01025099.1:12437-35846 GCA_013399055.1 Ramphastos sulfuratus
GTACTCAGCTTTCATTTATTTATTATAGGAACATCCCCAGGGCTACCTATTCTGACAAAAAAATAACCAGAAATGTTATGATAGAGTAAGCAGGTGGTTTTCTCACTCTTTTGTTATGGTTCAACAGTTTTACTTTGATGAAATTAAGAAGCCAGAGTATATTTATACATATTATGTAGAACAAGGAAGGGGGTATTGAGACAATTGATGTTTTCATGATCCAAGTATCGTAGCATGCTTTAAGTAAATAAGGAAGAAAAAAGCTGAAATGTAGCTTTCAAAAAATGTTGCAATAAAAAACCAGGGGGAAAAAAAAAAGAAAAAAGGAGGGGTGACTGGGAAGAAGTCTTGACACCAGAAGCTCGGTCATAGCAGAGTTTCTCTTGAATGTCTGGAAAAAGTCTTATACTTCTGGGCTGCTTTCCAAAATATTTTCAGTGACCATTGCCACAGGCGTGAACTTCTTAATGCATTTTGCAGTAATCTCCAGCACAGTGAAATTGATTACTGTCTGAAAGCTTTTAATGATAACAAGCAAGTAGAGCAGCAGAAATGTCATAAACTTAATTTGTGTGTGTGTACGTGTATTTTTGTTGCATCTTCAGGAGTTTTGCAGAGACAGATGTGTTGCTTCAGGAAAACCCTACTTTTTATATATATATATATATATATNAGCCCTCTATACAGGGAGGACATGGACCTGATGGAGTGAGTCCAGAGGAGGGCCACAAAAATGATCAGGGAGTTGGAGCACCTCTACTGCAGAGACAGGCTGGAGGAGGTGGGGTTGTTCAGCCTGGAGAAGAGGAGGCTTCAGGAAGACCTAATAGCAGCCTTCCAGTACCTGAAGAGGGCCCACAAGAAGGGTGGTGAGAAACTCTTTACAAAGGGACAGTGGCTTCAAACTAGAGAAGAGCGGCTTTAGACTGGATGTTAGGAACAAGCTCTTTACTATGAGGGTGGGGGAGCACTGGAACAAGTTTCCGAGGGAGGTGATTGGGGCCCCATCCCTGGAGATAGTCAAGGTGAGGCTCAACAGGGCTCTGGGCAGCCTGATCTAGGTGAGGATGTCCCTGCTGACTGCAAGGGGGGGTTGGACTAGATGACCACCAGAGAATTCTATTATTCTATGAATTTCAGGAGGCTATTAATGACAGGCTCTCATTTTGTGTGCAAAGTAAGGGAGTTCAGAAAGCTGCAAATGCAGTTAAACTTACTGGTCTTTAAAAAGAAAACCAACAGTATTTTAATGCAAAAGATCATTATAACTGGAGAGGTTCATCCACCCAGACCATCACCAACTCAAGACTGAAATCTGAGCTGCACTGCTATTCAAAGAGAACAGATTCCAGGAGTTAGGTTTTTCCTTTAAATAAAGGAAAAACACTTGTGGTTCACATCAAGATAGAGATCAAGGTGTAGAAGTATTTAAGTTAAAGTGGTATGTCACTAGTGCTCTGTGCCCTCTGCCAGCACAGACATGCTGCACAAAGCCCTTCATCCTGCACTGTCATCCCCTGTACTCAGCACTGGTTAGGCTTCACCTTGAGCCCTGTGTGCAGTTCTGGGGCCCTCACTGCAAGAATGATATTGAGATGCTGGAGTGGCTGCTTGAGAGTGACAAGACTGGTGAGGTGGTCTGGAGGTGTTCAGCCTGGAGAAGAGGAGACTTAGAGGGGACCTTATCACTCTCTACAACTACTTGAAGGAAAGTTGTAGACAGATGGGGGTTAGGCTCTTCTCCGAGGCAGCTAGTGACAGGACAAGGGGGCATGGTCTGAAGCTGCACCAGAGAAGGTTTAAGTTGGATATAAGGAAGCACTTCCTTACAGAAAGGTTGATTAGGCACTGGAATGGGCTGCTTAGGGAGGTGTTGGAGTCACCATCTCTGGAGGTCTTTAAGAAAAGATTGGTTGTGGCACTTGGTGGCATGGTTTAGCTGATGTCATGGTGTTAGGTTACAGGCTGGACTGGATGTTCTCAGAGGTCTTTTCCAGCCCCAATGTTTCTGCGATCGTGTGTCACTCCCACAAACCACCATGACTGTTGGATGATCTGCAGCAGGTGGAGAGTGACAACTAAAAACCTGAGCACCAGTAGAGGAAAACCAAGCTGTCAAAAGCAAACTTCATTGCAAGGGATAAAAAAAGTCAAAAGACAAAGTTTTCTTTTTTTTTTCCTCCCCTTTACCTTTGGAGCAGAATGTATCCAGCAGAATTTTTCCAGACTGTCAACTGGTTCATCAGTTGGGGCTTTCTCTCAGTTTTAAGTGCCAGCACCACTTCAGTTCAGAGGAGTTGCTGGCTTCTTTCCCAGACAAGATTTCCCAAATTCAAAATGACCTTTCAAGATCCTAACTAATAGGAGCTAAACAGAGATTTCCTCTTCACCAGGCCCTTTCTCAGATTGATCCTTTTACTGACAGCATGCCCCCACAGCACAAACCAGTGAAAGAGTAGCCCTTCCACTTGTGGAACATAAACACCCCTTTTGAAGAGGAGCAATCTCACATCATGTTGCATTTGTTATATATTCCAGAAACTATTATCCTTCTGTATATGAAGGCACAGGGAGTAGTGGCGAAATAACTCACTTTTCCCCCCTCCTTCTTACTAATTTATTTTTAATCCAGGCATTTAAGCTCTTCACTGATACAATGGGATGCCTGCTCAGCCACTCCTTATTATTGAGGGAAATGAGAGATGGGCAATGGGAAAGCTCTTTGTCTGGGTGCCACAATGTGGGCACTGCTATGCAGGCAGGATCTCCATGAAGTTAGCTTGGTGCAGTAGGTTTGGTAGCTCCCCCTTAAGGGCCAGCCTGATTGCTCATCACAGCACTCCCCAGGAAGTGGGGAAGTCTGGTGGTTCATCATTGTGTGCTGTGCCTGTCCTCTCATGCAGGCAAGGAAGAGTGATTCGGGGCTGCTCAGTTCTGAGTGGGTGGATTGTGAAGTTCTGCTCTGGTCTTTGCTGCATGAATGCAAGTTGCAACTTCAGCTCCCTATAAGCCCCCTCAATTACAGCTGGACAGCTGTGCTGAAAATAGCTGTGAGAGATATCCTATATTGCTATTCCTTTGTGAAGTCTTGAAATGTAGAAGGATATAAAACTCCTTTCTTGAAAGACAACAGTGGTTACTTCCTGAAAGGATCAAGTATTTCAAATAGGAGGAGTAGCTGAGGGAACCGAGCTTCAGCCTGGAGAAAGGGAAGCTGAGGAGAGACCTTCTCATTCTTCATTCTCTACAGCTACCTGAAAGGAGACTGTAGCAAGATGGAATCAGTCTCTTAGTAACAAGCAATAGGAAGAAAGGAAATGGCCTCAAGTTGCACCAATGGAGGTTTAGATTGGATATTGGAAGGGTATTTCTGAAAGAACTCTCAAACACTGGAACAGGCTCCCCAGTGAGATGGTTGAACCCCATCCCTGGAGTTGTTTAAAAGACAGAGATGTAGTGCTGAGGGACATGGTTTTAACACTGAAATAGGTAAAGTTAGATAATGATTGAATTCGATGATCTTAAAGACCTTTTCCAACCAAAGTGATTCTATGATAAATACAGAGTTGTGAAGTCTTATTCCTGAAGAACTTTGGGCAGGAGGAGGGTGCAGAAACAAATATAATACCAGTTCTTGTGAGAGAACACCACAAGAATGTTGTAAATGTAAAACGAATGACAAGAGGAGACCAAGAACTGATTCAGCATTAGCATCAGGTTTAATCTTGTATCTGGGTTCAGAAGAAACACCAGAAATAAAACATGCCTCTTGAATACCTTTTTTTAGTGATATATTGTGAGAAAAAGCATCAAAAGACTCGGGGGAAAATATTGTAAGTGGCAGTAATACACAAAATTTCCTAGAAAGGTTATTACAAATGCAAAATGCAAAAAGATGAGAACTCAAACTTGAAGTGTCTGTGTAGGAGTTGACTGTAGAAGACTGGGGGGAGTAGAATCAGAGAATCATAGAATCGTCAGGCCTGGAAGGGACATCAAGGATCATCTAGTTCCAACACCCCTGCCATGGGCAGGGACACCTCATACTAGATCAAGTTGCTCAGAGCCATATCCAACCTGGCCTTAAAAACCTCCAGAGATGGGGCTTCCACCATCTCCCTGGGCAACCTGTTCCAGTGTCTCCCACCCTCACGGTGAAGAACTTTTTTCTAACATTCAATCTGTATCTACCCACTTCTAGTGTTGCTCCATTCCCCCTAGTCCTATCACTACCTGACACCCTAAAAGGTCCCTCCCCAGCTTTCTTGTAGGCCACTTCAGATACTGGAAGGCCACAATAAGGTCTCCTTGGAGCATTCTCCTCTCCAGACTGAATAGCCCCAACTCTCTCAGTCTGTTGATAGGAGAGGTGCTCCCAGCTCTCTGATCATCCTTGTGGTCCTTCTCTGGACACGTTCCAGCATGTCCAGATCCTTCCTGTAATAGGGGATCCAGAACTGGACGAAACATGGTCTTCTCATCTGCAACTTATTAGGTATTCTTTCACCATGCTTTTCATAAAAAATGTTAAAACTTTTTTTTTTTTTTTTTCTGCTAAAGCAGCTCCTTCTTCATTTTATAGATAGTTTAGAATTAGATTTTTCTACAACTGTACCTATGAGCACACATTACTAAATTGTCTGCGTTAAAATATCTTACTTTGTTTTTCTTCAGACGTTTGCAATACTGTGCAAGCATCTCATGCTTCATTCTTCAGAGTATGCTTTAAAGCCGAGATCCAAGTGTGGTAAAGCGGAGACCATTATGAAGTTGCCATGTAGCTTTCTAAACTGAAAGAGAAAAATAAACTGAAATTAGAAACACAGCAAAATTCTCTTGGTTATATTTAAAGAATATAGCTGGTTCTTAGATATTGATTTAAATGCCATAAAAGCTGCTATGAGGCATCTTAATAGTTTAGATTTCATCAAATGCCAGAGAGCAGGGTATTCTGCTGTGGCAGTAAGCATCACTCCCAGGTAGAAAGAAGTTTGAACTTTTCCTGTTCAGGAGTAAACAGGTGTAGTGTCAGCTACCACCTCCATTTCCATACACTTACTTTTTTTTCTTTTTCTTTTTTTATTTTCTTTGATATCGATTACTCTGACTTAGCAGATTCATCAAGCTACTGATGCTTATGTCTGTTCCTCTCTGCAAAATGAGAGTAGTGATCATCTGGGTTGGAAGGGACCTCCAAAGGTCATCTAGTCCAACCCCTCTGCAGTCAGCAGGGACATCCTCCACTAGATCACATTGACCACGGTCCTGTCAAGCCTCACCTTGAATATCTCCAGGGATGGGGCCCCAACCACCTCCCTGGGAAACTTGCTCCAGTGTTCCACCACCCTCACAGTAAAGAACCGGTTCCTGACATCCAATCTAAATCTCTTCTCTATCCTGAAGCTAGAGAGAAGCTCTTGTCCTATTACCACAGGCCTTTGTAAACAGTCTCTCTCCATCCTACTTGTGGGTCCCCTTCAGGTACTGGAAAGCTTCTATGAGGTCTCCCTGTAGCCTCCTCTTCTTCAGGCTGAACAACCCCAGCTCGCTCAGCCTGTCCCTCAGCTCGGTAGCAGAGCTGTTCCAACCCCCTGCTGTTCCAACCCCCTGATCATTTTCATGGCCCTTTTCTGGACTTGTCCTTTCTATATTGAGGGCACTAAAGATAGATGCAGTACTCCAGGTGAGGTCTCAGTAGAGCACAGCAAAGTGGCAGGATCTCTCTGGATCTGCTGGCAACACATCTAAAACAGTACAGCCATCTAAAAGAGTACAGTGCTGTAAAATGTCTTCATTTCAGTATTATTTTCTGCCTCTGCTGCTTAACCACTTTACCGAATAGTTGTTCATCTTTGGTGTTCCATCTGCACATTTTCGCACCTTGATTGCAGGATTCCTTGGTGATGCCCTGCCATCACTAGCTGCTTGTGGAAACGAAGTCTAGCATGATACCTGTGAGTTGGGTAAGTATTAGGCCTGAATTGCTAACATAGAAACAAATACAGAGAGTAGTATAGTGTCAATCTGAAAATCTAGTTCAGAGGCAAAAATGCCAACCTTTTTATCTTCTGTTCCCAAGCTATAATTCAAAACTGTCTCTCCTCAGCTTATGATTTTGCCTCATTAATGCCTAATCCTGGTTTAGGGCCACAAGCTACCCAGGACCACAGGACTTCTTAAGGGACAACTATCCCAAACTTCCACACTAGCACTTAGTATTAAAGTATTAAATGTATTTAGCTATTAAAGTATTAAATTAAAATGCTAAAGGCAGAAGCATTTCTTGGAGATCTGTATTGCTATCAGTGTGCAGTAGTTACTCTTGAGAGTAATTTTTCCAGTGCAGCCTGGACTTCCAGTTGGGAGACTGATTTCTTTGAACTTGTGGTCCCCACAGTAAGCATAGACAGATTTTGCTTGGTGTCATGACCCCCCCCAGTTGGAAACTGGTGTTCTAAAAAGCATTAAGAGATGGCGGTTTGCTCAGTTCCCTGTGACGTAACTGACAGCGCCTTTAGGCCAAGGTTTGGGCTCAAATTTGCCTCTCAGAATCTGAGCATCATAGATTTGAATTGTTCTGCATGACTTTTGCTTCTATTCCTCAAGATACAAAAGGGGGTTTGTCCTGCATGGAGCTGTTGTACAGTAGTGACAAATAAAAATAAGAATCACCTTTGGTAACTAGAGGAAGCTGAAATAATGTAATAACCTCATGTCTTTGAAGCAAAAGAATTGTCTTCCCCTTCTAAAGCAGTAAGCTGACATAATTTCTGAGTTTTATTCTTTTGCTCTACTGGACCCTACAAAGTTCCAAAAGCAGAGAATGATTTCTGCCCCTGGCTGAAAATGAAATGAAGTTCATTAGCTTGAAAGTGTTGACTGAGAGCTTGCTGAGGGGGAAGGGGACTCCTGTTGTATTTTTTGCATCCCTTGTGCCTTTTGGGAGTTGAGCAGTATTTATTTTTAGTTCATTTAAACACTGCAGAAGGAAGGGGCAGTTGTAATGTGGCATATTTACATCATGCTGTCAGTTCCTGGCAGCTTGCTTGCCTGTCAGAGCACAGAACTAGTCCATTAAGGATGTGAGTGCTACTTATACCCACGAGTGGTGAAACATCGTCTCAAGGGTGGGAAGGCCTCCCCAGGCTAGCAAGAAGGTTTGTTTTTCTAAGGTGCATTATGGGGAGGTTTGTTTTTTTTTGGTTTTTTTTTTCATATGTCATAGAGCCAGGAATGGACCTTGCTGCCTCCTGCTTTTGACTTCTCCTCTGCTCTGTATAGGAAAAAGAGAGGTAAATTCTCTGCATGAGGTCAGCATGTGCTGGTTTTCCCCCTCATGCCATGCTTAAGTTCTCTGCTCCATTATAAAAATAAAAATCTATAAATAGAAAAGAACAAATGCTGAGGGGTACAAACTGGACCTGCAGTTATGTGTGTGTCATCACTTGTAGAAGTGTGCCTAGCTCCATTCCTCCCAGGCTTCATGCATTCCCTCTTTCTTATGCTGTCAGCCTCTCAGCTTGGGAAACATGCACAGATAGAGTTGACTGGAGCTTTATTTTGCCCTGCCATAACATAATATTGATATAGCTCTGGCTGAAACGATGTTGGACTTATCTGAAAAGAATGCCATTTAATTTTTTTTCCCCCTCTGTTTAAAAAATCCTGATACAGGTTTTGCCATGCTTTAGTGTCACAGCAATACCTTTCTGCTGGAATTAAGCAGTATTTAAGTCTGATCTCTTATATGTGACCTGCTGTCTCTGTTAGCTTCAAGCATAGACACCCTATGATTTCCCTTTCTTGGAAACTGCTCTGTCTCAGCATGTGGGTAGAAGGCCATGTAAACATACCAGCCACTTCTTAGCCTTCAGTAGGCATTTCCTTTTTCCTGATGGCTACCGAAGAAACACTTTCTCACAGTTTGGCATCAAACATTTATAAAACTTCCCTGCTTGTGGAATTTTTGTTTAGACAATCAGATTCTTGGTGTAGTTTTTTCATCAGTTGCTATTTTATGCTCATCTGTGGTTGCTTGGTTTGTCAGTAAATAGTCTGTCTGAACAAACACTTCATCAGAATCTTCTTAAATTTCTGGTGCTTGAATAGTGAATCATTGTAAGATTATTCTGTAATAGTGAAAGATAAGTGTTAAAGAATGAAAGTTAAGCTTATGTAATTTTTTTCTTAGTTATGATGGAATAAATAACGTGGATATTGCTGCCCAAAAGACTTTTGGTTTTGTTCAAAATAGAAAACCAAAGTACCTTATATTACCACGCAGACAGCTTTTACCTCCCCCAAACTCTTCAAACTTACTTTTAATACAAAGTTTAATATATGTTCTCCTGAATTCATGCACTAAGATATTTTTCAAGTGTGTGTCACTTTGTGATGGCAGCAAAGTTAACACATTGTTACCTTCTCATTATTTAGGACATATATTTATGACATTGAAACAGATCCTATCAATAAAAAACAGTATTAGAGGACAGTGCACTTTTAATTTTTATACATCAATATTTGACCTGAAAGCTTTTTTAGTTTCATTTTTTACTATTTGTTTACTTTTAAATTGGCAAATTATTAATGTAATTTGTGTATTTTATTTATCTCAGTGGTAATACTGAATGGATGACAGTGTACACTCCCTTCAGGGAGAGCCCCAACAGTTCGAGAGTATGCCCTGGAAGCAGAACGTAGATATGAACTGTGACAAATGCTCATAGATTGGCAAAGATCTAGACTCCTTCATTGGAGTTGTTAGGTGAGACAGTGAAAAATATCCCTAAGTGTGACCTTTGGAGGGTAACAATTTCTGCCATAGCTAAGCTAGAGGCAGTTTGAAAATCCATCAGATTCTTTTTGTGTTAATACTCCCACACTGGGTTTGATAACGTTTGTGTTCAACAAGATATCAGAAGCCATGCTTTCCAGAAGGGCCTTCGAAATATGCTCTTTCCTTTGCTGAGCACTCTAGGAAAGTGAGCCATTGTTGGACATATCACTGGATTTTTATAGTTCCACTCTTAGATATATTCTCATCCAGTTTGGTTGTGCAATCCGCTGAAGCTTAGCCAAGTTGAATTGCATCTCCCCTTGCAATACACACATCTCGCTCTAGCTAGGACTTCATCCAGTTCTGTGCAGTGGAAGTTACTTTTGTGTATTTCTTCTAGGAAATATGTATTGAGAAAAACGAGTCTTAGTTTGATTTGTTACTTCTGTCCCATGTTATGGCATCCAGTGAACTATTACCGCATGCATATTTCTTCCTTGAGTCAACCACTGTAAGCAATGTCCCAATTCACAATTCTCCAGCAAGTGCAATGGGTGCTAGACTTCACAGCTAGGTCTGATGATGGCTGGACAGAGACTAGCCAGTCTTGCTTCTTGTTGGCAGATAAGAGACTATAGAGGAATTCTAAGCTTTCCAGCTTTGGTGATTTATTGAACTTACGTAGAGTCATTTGATATCTAAAGTCACAAGAACCCCATCTGGTGTCTACTGCACAAATTCCAGGGCACGAAAGCCCTTGCCACTCCATTGCTGCCAAGGTAATGGAACCAATCTTAACAGTACTCTAATGGCCTTTGAAAACTGTTAAACTCCGGCTTAGTTTGTCAGCAATTTTATCATGTTGTGCAAAACCAGAAGGGGTACAAAGATATTTTCCCTCTTGTCTTTGGGTTGTTTCTACTTAGCATCAAGTCTATTTGCAGAACAAAACGGAGAGGTTTACCCTGCTTTATCCATCAGTATGAGGACTTCAAGGATGTTTAACACAGTGAAAACAGCTAATATTAATGGGATGACCTTCAACAAGGCCAAATGCCAGAGCCTGCTCTTGGGTCACAACAGTCCCAAGCAATGCTACAGGCTTGGGGAAGTGTGGCTGGAAAGCTGTCTAGCAGAAAGGGACCTGGGGATTGTAATAGATGAGCAACTGAATATGAGCAAACAGTGTGCCCAGGTGACAAAGAAAACCAATTGGCATCCTGGCTTGGATTAGAAATGCTGTGACCAGCAGGAGTAGGGAGGTGATTGTCCCCTTGTACTCAGCTCAGGTGAAGCCACACCTCGAGTATTGTGTATAGTTTGGCCACTTCAATACGAGATGGATGTGGAGGTGCTGGAGCCAGTGCATAGGAGAACAATGAAGCTGGGGAAAGGCCTAGAGAATAAATCTTATGAGGAGTGGCTGAAGGAGTTGGGGATGATTAGTTTGGAAAAGAGGAGGCTGAGGGGAGACCTTATCACAGTCTGCAGCTACCTGAAATGAGATTGTGGAGAGGTTGGGGCTGGTCTCTTCTCACAGGAAATTAGTGATAGAAAAGAGGGAATGGCCTCAAGCTGTGGCTGGGTAGGTTTAGACTGGATATTAGGGAAAATGTTTTGCCTGAACACTCTTGCTGAGATTAAAATGGGCTGCCCAGGGAGGTGGTTGAGCTCTAAACCCTGGGTGCGTTTAGAGGTCATTTGGATATGGTGCTTGGGGAGAACCCAAGGTTCAGGGAGAACCTTGTAGAGTAGGGATATCATTTGGATTTGGTGATCCTGAAGGTCTTTCCCGGCTTGAACCTTTGGTGATCCTGAAGGTCTTTTCCAACCTGAACCTTTCTGTGATTCCATGAATAATCTTAGGGCTTTTTTTTTTTGTTTGTTTGTTTGGTTTGGTTTGGTTGTTTGTTTTTTGTTTGGGTTTTTTTTGTTTGGTTGGTTTTTTGTTTTGACATCATACAGTAGCTTAAAAGTGTTACTAATCCTTAATTTGGCATGACTTGCAGCAAAAAGCCTAGAAAAGGTGAAATTGTAGCAATTGTACTGTAAATAAGAATATACTGCAAATGAGAGTTGTGGTGAAAATCCAGAAGAAGTTTCTAGAGCAAGAGCAAATCTGTAATTCCTGCTGTCTGCAGAAACAAGCTGGTTGGAGTCTGGTGTTGTTTGTGTATGGTATATAGAAAATCTCAGTGAGGGTGTTATTTGGGTTGATTGGTATGACTTTTCATATTTTTCACTGAAGTAATGAAGTCTTATCCCTGGGATCAGCAGATGCACTCTTAATTAATGATAGTGATTTAGTTTGAGGTTAGTTTTATGTGACAGTTTGCACTATTTGCTATGCAGACATGGTAAAAATGTTCTGTATTGACATTCATTTATTTTATTTTGAGTCTGATCTTTTTCAGAATTCAGAGTGAAGGATAACAAATGTAGATGCTTAGGTGTTTGAGATGGAATGTTGTAAATTAGGAAATGTTTTAAGAGGGTGAGTGAAAAACAACTGGAATTGAGGTTTCATTTCTGTTGCAGGTAGGTCTATGAAAGATAAACTGGTCTAGTTGAGGATGTCCCTGCTGACTGCAGGGGAGGTTGGACTAGATGGCTTTTGGAGGTCACTTCCAATCCATTCTATGATAAGCAGACATTTCACCTTTGGATATTCTCTTACAATAATAGATTTACTGAAGGCATTACTAAATAATGAGAGCTTGCTGAGATCAAACTTCTTTGAGACTTCTCACATGGTGTTGTTTTGGTCTATTTTTGTTCAAATTTTTAGTGCTTTGGGTTTTGTTTGTTTTTTTTCTAGGAAAAAGAGAAGAAATACATGCTCCCTTTGGACAACTTGAAAGTGCGTGATGTTGAAAAGAGCTTCATGTCTAGCAAACATATCTTTGCTTTGTTCAACACGGAACAGAGGTAAGAAAGTCTGCTGTTCTGAAGACACTTCTAGAAACCTGGATCTAAGCTGGACATTTTTATAACTGGGAGTGCAGTTCTGGTATTTCAGCTCTGTTGAGTGAACAAAGATCTTGATACTCTTGATTTATCTGCTTCTTTGTTGTTGCATAACATGAGATGAAAGGTTAGTGTCCATCCAGCCACTTGGGGGGTGAAAGAGCTCTGTGACTAGTCATCTAGTTCTTTTGTATGGCTGAATAATTATCTCCTGATCCAATTTTTAGTTTCTTTGGTAATCACCTAGGCTTACCAAAACATTCATGACTTCTGTACCTTGTGACTAGATTTAACTGGTGTAAATTACAAGGTCATTATTGCTTTTCCCTTTCTCCTGTGGCAAACCTTGCCTGGTTGTGATCTGGGGAGTCATTCTGTTGTTTGAGTTTAAATACTGCTGAGTGGAGAACAAATAAGATTCCTTTGCTTCATAGATTAGTAGAAGCTTTGGTTTGTAGTGTTTGTCTCCTACTTTTCCTCTGATTTAAGTGGTGCAGGTACTCTGTGGAAGCCTGCTCTCGATGCACAGCCTTGGCACAAATAAGCCAAGGAAACATGACAGCACTTAAAGACATACAAGGGACCTGTAAATTGGTTTGTTGTTTTTACTGACTAGGAGAGTTGCATTTGCAGATGTCTGAGTGGAATTATATTTCAGCAGATAAGGTGCTTAAAGGTTCTTTTTCAAGAAAATAAGTAAAGCTAATTGTAGCAGTATCATGGATCTATCCTGATGCCCTTGTTTTCTTCATCTCTTCTGCTGGGTCCCTTCACACCTGCTTCCCCCCTTGCATCACCAAAGCTTGACAATGCATTCAGATGTTGTTCAAGACGATGAAGCTGGATGTGGCTCCCTGCAGGGCCAGCTGTTGTTGCTTCTAACTGGCTAGAAATAGTAGTTTCAGAAGCAAGGACTGCCCCTCCCTCCCGCAAAGCAAAAGCAAAGCACAGGATTTCTGGGTTGTCAAGTTTCTACTGGCCCCAGAAACATGAGGACGCAATGTGAGCCTCGCTCTGAACCACCCCATGAAGGCTTTGCCTACATCTGCTGACATCTCAGCTAGCCTACATGTGGACATTGTCGGCCAGGAGATGCCCTCTGAAAGTATGTCGCACACATACTTGCTGGGAATAAGATTTCAAACATTTGACTACTTGCATTTCTGGAACACAGCAAAAACCTTTGAAAACCTTTTCAGGTTTTTAAAAACACAAATTATCCTCAGATGCTGGATGGAAATTAGTGTGGTTCTGATTATTCTGCTGTAGATACGTGAAATGTCCCAACACTGCGTTATACATCAGTCAAGAAAGATAACTTTGTCCTGCTGGCTTAGTATCAGCAGTCCATATGAAGTTCTTTCCATGAGAAATGTGTAAATTTTAGCTCGTTGTTACTCCTTTGTTTTGGCTGATGGCTTGCAATATTTTCATCATCTTAAATATTAACCACTGAACTGCTGTGAAAACGCAAGAGAAGCTCATTTCCATGAGCAAATTCAGGATTTATTTAGGCACACATTCACATTTTCACTGGATCTTCATACACAGTGGGCAGCAAGGATTTCAAAATCAGATGTCTAAAATGTTTGCCGTGTCTGTAGTAACCCTGCCCCATGGGCTGTGAGTAGAGCCTCTAGCATTTGCAAGCTGCTCTAAAAACATCTTTGTATCTAAATGGGCATGTTAGGACATGATGGCACAGTGATAAGATGACAAAATAAGTTTACCTTGGGAGAGGCTATTTAAGGAGACAGTCTTCCAGCTTTACAGGAGGCAGAAGTTGTTCTTGAAGAAATGTTTGTTGGATTCTAATAACGGAGGAATTGACTTTGTAATGATGGAAGAGCTTATTTGTGATATTCCCAAAAGCTTGCCTCTGGCACAAATTGGTGAAAACAGATTTACTATCACTTTTCCACTATCTTCTGAACTCATAGATTGTGTCAGCAGAAGCAGAGGTATTGGGGCTTGAGTCAAGTGGTCTGGCCCTCAGCTGAAGACTGTGGTCCCTGTCCGAGATTCTTGAGGAAAGTGAAAATCAGCAAAGATCTGCAGACTGAAATAGCAGGTCTTGTTGGTTTACTTTATGTTAATCCATTGATTTCAAGTTTTTGAATTGGGAGTCCATGTGAATATGATTTGCCTTTCAAAACTGATGTAAAAATTAACTTATTTTCTGGTTAGGGTTTTTTGTTGTTGGTTTTTTGATAATTTTGTTGGGTGGATTTTTGGTAGTGTTTTTTTTGTTTGGTTGGTTGGTTGGGTTTGGGTTTTGGTTTTTTTTTGAGAGGGAGTAGTTGAGGCTTTTAATTAAAAACACCTTAGCAACTGAGAAAAAAAAATAGCTTTCTTCTTCTGAGTTTGCCCACTGAGGGTTCTGGTTATGGAACCATTTTGCTGTTTAAGATGTAGATCATTAAAGAACAAAAGCACAATCATCTGTTCCAGCTCCCACCATAGCATGAAGATTATGCTGTATCTTTTCTTTTCTTTGCCTAATTTGCAGCATTTTTTGTCATTGGCTATGCAAACTTTCTTTATGTTCAATTGAAGTATTTTGAATTTTCAAGCAAAATATCTTTAGCAGGGGAATTTTAATAAACTTGTTCTTCTTTTCATTCCCAGCCCCTGACTGCATAGGTATTTGCTGCAGCCATATGGTTCTGATACTCTACATTTCAATAGTTTCCTGGATTATGCACTGCATTTTTTCCATTTATGAAAACCTTTCCAGTTCTGAAATACACTTACCAGGAAAACTCTAATTTCACTGCATAGAAGGAAAAACCATCTTGAGTTAGCAGGCGCTCAGGGGTGCATGCAGGAGGAAGCTAGCAGTATCTGTCATTTTGATTTACTGCAGAAGTCAACAGTGTTCTGACAGGAATCAAATGTGACTTGTAATGTATAGTAAATGGAGACTGTGACGATTGATTTCACAGTGAGGGTAAATTCTCATGAAATGAATATAATTGCATGTTTATGAAAAGGCTGCATTGTGAAATAATTAAATTCTTTTCCTGTTACTTTCTAATTAGAATTAAAGATAAAAAACAACAGCCTAGGAAAAAAAGAAAAACCAAAAACCAACAAGGAAAACTCTTGGTTTGAAACAGATACAGCATTGCTTAAAGAATGGGAGGAGGAGTTTAATATATTTCAAGTTTTTGAGTGGGCTTATCTGCTTAATGAAATTCTCTAGTTTACTTACTTTAAACAGTACTGGATATTAAACCAAAATATATTACAATGACTGCCCTTTTGACTCCTGGATCATTTTCGACCACATTGATCTATGCGAGTCTTTCTTGAAGCAGCTAAAGTTGAGCTGTAGGATCAAGCTGTATGTGTCTAAAGGTCAAGCTGTCAAGAAAGTGAGTGCTGTTTTGTGTTGACCATCCTTTTCTTTTCCACAGTAAACTTCTGGTAAGGCTTTTAGACTGGAAAAGAGATCAAGTACTTTAAAAGGATTCGAAAACAGTTATACCACAGGAAAAAAACTAATGTTTGCAGTACTGCTGTAGGACATAACGCGGAGTTGTCTAGATGTAGCCACTGATTTGATTTTCTTAGGTAGAGCTAAGAAAGGAGTAGAGATGATTTTGTCAGGTCCTGTGTTTACATACACTAGATCGATCTATGATGTCCTCACAGATGAATGTGTAAGACTTTTGCGTGGACTTCAAAACCAAGCAAAACAAATTCTGCCTGTCACAGAAAGTTCTCGGGTTTCATTCCCAACACTTTGCCTATTCCCCATGTATTTCCTGCAAAAATAATTTGCTAATTGGTGCTTTTTCTTTTAGGTAGGTACTGTAGTCTGCGGCAAGAATTGCAGTCTTTAATGTGGCTACCTGTAGAAGCTGTGCATCAGTCCCATCTCTCTTAAGAGAAGAAACCAAGCAGCCACTAGTTGTCTTGATCTTGCCCAGTGGACAGCAGGATCCACATTGCACTATTTTACTACATTCTGTGTTGTTCTGAAGTAATCATTTGCCTTTGCAAGAGAGTAGTTGCACTTACCTGATATTAGTCAGTAAATTACATTACTGTCTTACAACTCTGTCTAAATACTTCTTTTAAGTAAAGGAGGAATGATGAGTGAAAACTCTCATCTGCTGCAGGCAGATAAAATGCTTCTTTTCTATCTCTTCTCCAGATCTAGAGAGATTAATTCTTTCTCTTTTGTGGGATAAGCAATTGTTACTAGGTAAAGATTTTGGGGGCCATAAAATGGTAGTAGGATGAAGTGTTGAGTTAGTGATTTTTTTTTTTTAGACCTTTCTTACCAATACTGGGAGTAGCAACTGTACAAAGAGTTGCCTGATAGAGAGTCCTGTATCAGCAGTCTTTTGCAGGAAGCTCTGTTCCTTTTCAGACTTGTTCCTTTCCTTAGAGCCAAAGAAACAGAATCAGTGTGTGAAATTCTCACTTCCTTGCAGAGGAAGATCCCACCAGGTCTCCCTGTCTTTTATTTTCCTGCCCAACCAGGATCCAAATAAAACTGAGTAACGGTGTTGCTTTCCTCATCTCTACAGTTCACTATAACAGGGGGATGTGGGAGCAAATTCAAAGCACAGAACTGTTTCTTTTTGCCTTCACAAGAATTGTCAGGTTCCCAAGAGCTAAATACCCCTCAATAATCATGAAGCATTATGACAAAATTTACCATCCCTGCATGAGAGCTTACTGTCTGAGGCAGGCTGATTGTAGAAACAGATCCTTAATCTGAGAAACAGATGAATGTCAAAAGGAGAGCAACCAAAAGGAATTTTTGAGGGCACACAATAGGACTGGAAATAGAACTGCCAGATGATAAATTTTAGCTACTGGCTCCAGAGTACACACTCTGACTGTCAGGAATCATATTGCACAAGAAACTGTCTTGTATATAGGACCCAGCAAAGTACGTTACGTCTGCTAAGTGAAAGCATTTATTTTGGGTGCGCGTTGTTGACTGAGTCTTGCTCTAGAAGGGGATGGAGCACAAGTCCTCTCTGGGACTCCAAATGCACTAGAGCTCTAAGTACTGAATTCCTTCATGTGGACAACAACTGGTTAACTGCTATCCATATATAAGGGAAATTGGGCAAGAGCCAAAGTAAAGGGAACTAGTGAAAGGAGACCGGGTCAGAGGAGGTGTTGGATGGAAACCAGGCTAGAGGAGTAAGCCTAAGATGAGATGTATGTTTAGTTACTGTTTTTGAATTACTCAGAAAGCTAAGCCCCAGGAAGAGCTGGACTGTAAGCTATTCAGAGCCCTCTCTGTTAGAAATGGAAGAATAAGAATCTATTTAATTAAAAAGCCCCACAAATTTAATCCAGAAAAGATCTGCTCATGTTTGTATACAAACTTCTAGGAAGCTGATGAGTACAATATTTAAGAACAGGAAAAATATACAAACCCAAGGAACAAATGGCCTTTATCTCCCAAATCCGTTCCATTCCATTAAACAAAAACAAAAAAAAAACAACAAAAAAACCCCCAACCAAACAAAAAAAACCCAACAAACTGAAAGAAAAGAAAGAAAAGGAAAAAAAAAAGTTGGTTGGGGGTCCGTCCCCCTGCCCCCCTGTAATATTTCCTTTTTAACATTATTGACAAGGATTCTTTCTATTATAAATAAAACATAGTATGGTGGGTAGGTAGTGCAGGTATTGAGGTTTGAAACTGGTTCTCGGGGGAAAGAGACAGCAGTGCCAAACGGATCCCATCGGTACGATAATTACACCATACCCAAGTGGTGGCATAGGATCTGAAACATTACTGACACCTACCAAAGGCATGGGCTAAGTCACATCAGGAAAACTTGACTCGGGCAGCTTCACTGTGCGAATTCTGGGTCCCATTGTCCCATCCAGAGAAGCAGAAGAGCGGGGCAGGAGAATGTGCTCCTTCCATGCATGATGAGGGACTGACAGCTGTCAGCAGCTTTTGCGTCTGTGTGGCCCTAAGGCAGGTTCCACCCCTCACCGCAACTTTCTTCTCCAGGGAGTTATGGAATATTTTAGTGCCAGTTACTGTTACTGCTGCAGATTTTGGCCTATGTTATGTTAGTTTTGGCTGGATTTCTGTTCTGGATTACATGTAGAACTCTAGATACTTCATTATTGTCCAGGCTTGGCTTTATACTGATCAGCAAATCTTCTGTTCATTTTCACCTTAAAATTGTGTGGGTTTGTCTGTGTGAACTTAAAAAGATCCTTCTACTCCTGGGAGGCCACTTGCACAACTTAGGTGGTAAAATCCTGAAGCGCAGTTATTTCATGACAGTATCTCAGAGATTGTCACTTTGGCTTTTCTAGATGTTAAGGGAAAAATCTTCAGAGGCATGTATAATTAATTTTAATTAGCATTCACATTGGACTAATATGAAATGGCATGGCATGGTACAAAACGTTAGTCACTGCTGCTAACTCAGAGCAGATGGTAATTTTCATATCTTTAAAATACATGATTTGTAGAGCTTCTAAGAGAGCTTTTTTATATGAAAACCAGGGCAGATGTTGAAAGCAGCCATTGTGGAATTACAGGTGGCTGTAACAGTAGACAGAGGTTAAGGTTGAATAAGCGAATTGTATATAGTGGAGTTGCAGGTTGAGTATGCAAAGAACAAAGAGTTTCATCTAAGATTATCTTTCCTGGTTGTGCATGTGTATTTGGAGTATGTGGATTCTCTTATTTTCTCCCTTTTACATTTTGAGTGACTATTTGTGAATTATTTCCAGAATTATTTCCATTTCAATCAAATCTAAGAATTAATTTTCATGTTTTTCTTAGAATAAAATTGGGCTGATTTGCATTGGGTTCCAGATTTTTAATGCTAATTTTAGTCTACTTGCATCCTAATAAAAAGGCCAGAAGTTTACCAAAAATAATTTGAGATGGTAAGCACAGTTGTTTTGAAATCGCTCCACCAGAAGGTAGTCCTTTATATTTCAGTCTGTGAGCAGCCTCACTTCACAGAATCATAGAATGGCTCAGGTTGGAAGTGACCTTAGAGGTCATCTATCCCAGTCTCCCTGCCATAGGCAGGGACTCCTTTCAACTAGACTCAGCTGCTCAAGGCCTCATCCATCCTGACCTTCAACACCCCCAGGGAGGAGACATCCACAACCTCCCTGGGCAGCCTATTCCAGAGTGCCACCACCCTTGTACTGAAGAACTTCTTCCTAAGATCTAGTCTGAACCTACTCTCCCTCATCTTAAAACCTTCCTTCTTGTCCTATTGCCAGATATCCTTATGAAAATTCATCTCTCCAGTCTTCCTGTAGGACCTCTTCAGGCACTGGAAGGCAGGTCTAAGGTCCTCCTGGAGTCTTCTCTAGGCTGAACAATCTCAGCTCCCTCATCCTATCCTTGTAGCAGAGGTGCTCCAGCCCTTGGATCATCTTTGTGGTCCTCTTCTGGACTTACTGCAACAGTTTGTATCTTTTTTTATGATGGGGACACCAGAACTGGACTCAGTATTGAAGGTGGGGTCTCAGAAGAGCAGAGCAAAGAGGAAGAATCATCTCTCTTGACCTGCTGGCCACACTTGTCCTGATGCAGCCCAGGATACGATTTGCCTGGCTTCAGGACCCAGAGGGACAGCAATCTGTCAGTTGTAGCTGGGCTCAGTCTTCAAACCTACCTGATACTTCCCCTTTTCCCCCTCTTGTACACTTCAAAATTCCTTACTCCATTCCTGCATTTTTGTGTTAGGGTTCTGTGATGGGAGGAGTTAAAGAAATATATGTGGACAATATAAAGGGCATTTCTGCTTTAGAAAGTTCATGCTAGGCTCTGAAATGAATCCAACATGCTGGAAACAAAGGTGATAATAATAAAGTGAAGAAGGTGTTAGATAAGCAGAGTTACAGCTGAGTGCTTGCTGGACTAGAGAAGGTATGTCCTGAGGGAGGAACCATTTCAGAACTGGAAATGCTGCTTTTAGTCCAGTTGTCTGTTTGCCCCTATAAACAATTATGTTGTGGGTTTTGGCTTTTCTGTTTTTTCAGATCCTTTATTTGTTTGTTTTCTGGAATGCAATTCTTGGGGTTTATTTACCTGGAGTATAATAAGATCTGGAGATAAGAAGTGCTAACCTATTGTGCTATGTTAGTTTTAGGTAGTGCCACTGTAGATACATTTTCATGCTCTGTGCAGGCTATTCAGTGACTATGATGAGACTCTCAAGGAGGAAGCAGCATAGGCAGATGTGGTATATGCGTGCAGCTTCGCATACGGCTTCCCTGTTTGTGTGTTCACATTTCAGAAATGTTAGCTATTCAAGGGAAATACTGCACACAAATTGTACTTCTAGGCATGTTCCCATTTACTGTATCTGGTTTATTTCTGCAGTTCCTTAGCTTTAAAAGTGCCTGAATATCAACAAGATCTGTACTGCAGAGAGTTCATCTTTTTGTTTCTTAGTATCCTGTATTCTATCTTTCTCTTTGATGTATAACATCCCATTTAGATGTTACAGAGACAACAATGAGAACATGCCTTCACTGTATCCCATATGGAGTAAGTAGGGTTGATTAGCAATTGTTTCTGTGCTGACACCTTCAGCAAAAAAAGTGGAAGAGAGACCAAGCTAGAAAATGTGAATTGTTTTCAAGAACCTTTTTACAGCTTTCCACAAGACGCCAGTGGATTCCTAATGACTAAAACATGCTGATGTGTTTTTGTTAAGATTCCACTAGCAACAGGAAAAGGACACCCTCTCTTCAGAAGTTAGCTGGTTACTTTGGCTTTTCCCTTAAAAAAATTCCTGTGCCTATGAGCTGCTCTGGAAGAAAGAATGGCAAAGGAAGTACAGAAGCAAGAAAGCTAATTTGGGAGGCAAGCATCTGTTTACCTACCCTACTGTAAGCTTCCCACAAGTCCTGGCTCAGTTGTGCACGTCCTTCAGTTCCTCTCTTATGCTGAAATTTGTCTCTCTGGTGATGGTGGTGGGGTAAGATTAGCTACACAAAAATAGTGGAGCTCTCTGATAATGTGCGTAAGAGAGGCCTCGCAGAGCTGAAGACATCACCTGTGTGGCCATAAGGTGTCCCTAAACATGAGTCTCCCCAGAGGCTGTGGGGAGACCTAATAGCAGCCTTCCAGTACCTGAAGGGGGCCTGCAAGAAGGCTGGAGAGACTTTTTACAAAAGCCTGCAGTGACAGGACAAAGGCAATGGCTTCAAACTAGAGGAGAGCAGATTTAGACTGGTTGTTAGGAACAAACTCATTACTATGAGGATGGTGAAACACTGGAACAGGTTGCCCGGGAAGGTGGTTGAGGCCCCTTCCCTGGAGATATTCAAGGTGAGGCTTGAGAGGGCTCTGGGCAGCCTGATCTAGTTGAGGATGCCTCTGCTGAGGATGACTGTGTGGAGGAGTTGGACTAGATGACCTTTGGAGATCCCTTCCACCCAGACCATTCTATGATTCTGTGATAAATGGAAACATTGCCCTGTCTTCTGTTACCTTCCCTTCATTTGTAGTTTTGGTTGGGTTTTTTCCCCCATCTATCCCTTAGCCATAGTTTTGGTGAATTTTCATCAGATATTCAGAAATGGAATTTTCCAAGATGAATCTTCATTTTCATTACGTGGTTTCTGACTCTTTAGTTTCTTCCATAATTTCTTTTTTAGAGGCTTACAAAAGCTTCTAAAGTTACTGCAGCCCTGTTAATTTGGAATAATAATCATAATCATAACCCTGTCAAAAATTGCCTGCAGTGATAGGACAAGGGGAAGTGGCTGCAAACTAGAGAAGAGCAGATTTAGATTGGATGTTAGGAACAAGCTCTTTACCATGAGAGTGGTGGAACACTGGAACAGGTTGCTCAGGGAGGTGATTGGGGCCCCATCCCTGGGGAAATTTAAGGTAAGGCTCGACAAGGCTCTGGGCAGCCTAATCTAGTTGAGGATTTCCCTGCTTTACTGTAGAAGGGGTTGGACTAGATGGCCTTTGGATGTCCCTTCCAACCCAGATCATTTTGTGCTCCCACATGCTCAAATCAGTTGGCTAAAATCCCTTTTTGTACAGCTATGCTTGATGTAGCAAGTCACAAAATGTCAAGAAGTTTAATATATAACATGACAGTCCTGAAANTCTGGAAGAAAGAATGGCAAAGGAAGTACAGAAGCAAGAAAGCTAATTTGGGAGGCAAGCATCTGTTTACCTACCCTACTGTAAGCTTCCCACAAGTCCTGGCTCAGTTGTGCACGTCCTTCAGTTCCTCTCTTATGCTGAAATTTGTCTCTCTGGTGATGGTGGTGGGGTAAGATTAGCTACACAAAAATAGTGGAGCTCTCTGATAATGTGCGTAAGAGAGGCCTCGCAGAGCTGAAGACATCACCTGTGTGGCCATAAGGTGTCCCTAAACATGAGTCTCCCCAGAGGCTGTGGGGAGACCTAATAGCAGCCTTCCAGTACCTGAAGGGGGCCTGCAAGAAGGCTGGAGAGACTTTTTACAAAAGCCTGCAGTGACAGGACAAAGGCAATGGCTTCAAACTAGAGGAGAGCAGATTTAGACTGGTTGTTAGGAACAAACTCATTACTATGAGGATGGTGAAACACTGGAACAGGTTGCCCGGGAAGGTGGTTGAGGCCCCTTCCCTGGAGATATTCAAGGTGAGGCTTGAGAGGGCTCTGGGCAGCCTGATCTAGTTGAGGATATGCCTCTGCTGAGGATGACTGTGTGGAGGAGTTGGACTAGATGACCTTTGGAGATCCCTTCCACCCAGACCATTCTATGATTCTGTGATAAATGGAAACATTGCCCTGTCTTCTGTTACCTTCCCTTCATTTGTAGTTTTGGTTGGGTTTTTTCCCCCATCTATCCCTTAGCCATAGTTTTGGTGAATTTTCATCAGATATTCAGAAATGGAATTTTCCAAGATGAATCTTCATTTTCATTACGTGGTTTCTGACTCTTTAGTTTCTTCCATAATTTCTTTTTTAGAGGCTTACAAAAGCTTCTAAAGTTACTGCAGCCCTGTTAATTTGGAATAATAATCATAATCATAACCCTGTCAAAAATTGCCTGCAGTGATAGGACAAGGGGAAGTGGCTTCAAACTAGAGAAGAGCAGATTTAGATTGGATGTTAGGAACAAGCTCTTTACCATGAGAGTGGTGGAACACTGGAACAGGTTGCTCAGGGAGGTGATTGGGGCCCCATCCCTGGGGAAATTTAAGGTAAGGCTCGACAAGGCTCTGGGCAGCCTAATCTAGTTGAGGATTTCCCTGCTTTACTGTAGAAGGGGTTGGACTAGATGGCCTTTGGATGTCCCTTCCAACCCAGATCATTTTGTGCTCCCACATGCTCAAATCAGTTGGCTAAAATCCCTTTTTGTACAGCTATGCTTGATGTAGCAAGTCACAAAATGTCAAGAAGTTTAATATATAACATGACAGTCCTGAAAAAATGTTTGCACAAGCTGGTGTCATGTTGTTTTGCTCTTGTAGATAAGTATTTTTGGAACTTCCCTATCATTATGTTTTACAGTCTTTATTTGCTCTATTGTTATTTTTAGTCATCTTCTCTGAGAGTACCCTTTTACCATTGCAGCTTCCTATTTCTTCAGAGTTACAGCTGCTTACTTTACTTAGCCAAAAATCTTATCTCAGTAAAAGTTTCTTCTAACAATAAATTAAAGCTTTTTTTTTTTTTTTTTTTC
>WBNM01025099.1:35862-91856 GCA_013399055.1 Ramphastos sulfuratus
TTTTCCCCCTCCCCCTCTGGTCATTTCATTTGACTTCTCTTTATTTCTATTGAGTTCTTTGTTTTGTTTGGTAAACGTTGACTTGGGAGTTCCAAAATATTGCAAACTGAATAAAATTCAAGTGGTTTCTCACCAGTTTAAGATAATGGCATCTTTAAGACCTCATCTAGGCTATTACTTGCCTTAAGGCAGGATTAATACATTTGGAGTCAGGGGAGAAAAAGGTTTAATTTTGCATTTCTTATCAGTAATGAAAAATAAATCTGTAGAGCTTTCAATCATTCATACTGTCAATGGCTTAACCCGAACTGTGAGACCTGACCCTTTAGTGTCTCTTCGTCTCTTTGTGGGCTGGCCTCTGGGAAGGATGCACAGGCGTGCTGGCTGCTCTGAGCAGCACCGAAGTGAGTTCTGATATCTTCAATTGGAATGCTTGCAAGGAGCAGTGAAAACCTGGTTCTGAGCTCACCTGCCTGGCTGCTCAGACATAGTCACCGAAATTGGTGAGAATTACATTGCTAATGAAAGGAAATCTGAGTATGTCCTTTATTCCTTGCAGTTTGAATGCACCATAAGCCTGCTAGAAATACCTGATTTCCCTCTCTTCAGAGATGGCTGTACTCTGATTGCCATTCTGTGATTGACAGCTGATGATTTAATGATTAGATGTCATGTCTGCTTCATGCTCAGGCAGGAATCCTGACTGTTCAATTACAATTCTTCTGCCTGTTTTTTATCTGTTTCCTGAGACTGTCCCTAAAAAGCAAGGCTGGGAGCTGTGTAGTGACATCATTGGTGAGGGAGAAGTGCTTCTGTGAATGGAAATTCCATCAAGTTGGTTGTCCTCCAGTGGCGTGATGGTGAAATCTCACCAATCCCTGAATGCTAAAGAAATTTGTCTAGGCAGTGATAATAATAGCTTTATTTCCTGGTTCAGTTTGATTTTCTCAAAACATAGGGCAGAAATGACCTCTGTAGTTGCATAATGAAACCAATAAACCTGTTGTCGTTGCTGTCTTTGACACTTCAGTAATCTCTGTCAACCTCTCTCTCCACCCCGTTCCCCCTTCTCCACAGCTTGCTAAGGAAAGAAAACTGCCTGATTGTGATGGAAGACTGATTCTTACATAACTGTTAAGATCTAGCAAAATGTGGTTTCCTAACCTTTGTCAGCTAAGCTTGTGGACTCCCTCCTAAAAGAGCCATTAGCTGACAAATTTATAGCAATCTGTTCTGCATATAGAATTTGCATTCAGAAACTAATGTCTAAACCATAAGGGGAAAAATCTGTCCTGTTTATTGGAGAGCTTACAAGTACCGCCTTCCTACATATGTATTTTTCCTCTTTTTTCTCTCTCCCTATATTTACCTAATTATGCGAATGACTTGCAAGAGGTGTTACTTAAACGTGTCCCAGTTGTGCTTGCTATGACAGCAGGCATCAGAGGTGTGTTTCATTTGTTTAAAATAGCTGATGCTCATTGTTTTCTTTCCCCTGATGATGCCTGAAAACTAAAAAGGGTATCAAATGCACTGAAAGGGCTCCATGTGGGAAAGAATTGTCTATTTTATTATTTTGATATTTACTGGTTACAGTAGCAATCAGTCACAAGCCACGAGGTTTTGTTGGCGTAGCTTAATGTGTTTGTCCTCTGCATCATAACAGCTTTTTTTTTTTTTTTTCCTTTTTTTTTTTTTTCCTTCCTCCAAAGTTCTCCATTTTGGCAAAAGCTGGAAAATTTGATTTAGTGTAGTTTCATGGTGCTTTCAGATGGTTATTCTTTCCAGGACTGTGCTAAGATATTTTTTAAGTACTCCATGTAATTATTAAACAAGCACCTGTCCCATAAAATCCCTCATCCAAAGCAATTACCAAGTAATTTGTGTTCCCTAAGGATTTTGATTTCAAGTGCTGTGTGCATGATAACAGAGCAGTAAAAAATGCTCGTTTTACAGCATGGTGCTCTTTGTTCTAGGAATGTTTACAAGGATTACCGTTTCCTCGAGCTAGCCTGCGACTCTCAAGAGGAGGTGGATAGCTGGAAGGCATCTCTGCTACGAGCTGGTGTCTATCCTGATAAATCCGCAGTAAGTCAAACAGCTCACTAGGTTCCCAGTAGCTGCTCTGTTTGAGTCAGAAAAAACTTTCATGTCCTCTGGGAAAAGACAAAGTGTCGGTGGATACCTCAAGAAATGGTAACCTTTCCCTTGTACTTTTCTGTGGTGCTTTTGAAATACTCATCATGAAATATTTTAATATCGATTAGCATATCGAGATCAACATGAAAAATCCCAAACAAACTAAACTCAACAAAACAAGTCAAGAAAAACCCAAACCCCCCAAAAAGCAAAAAACCCTCCAACCAACAAGGAAGCAAACAAACAAAACCCACAAATTTAAAAAAAAAAACAAAAACCTCCCAACCTTCCAAAATGTTTTTCATTGGATCTGTGTAGTAAAAGCATTGAGCAGTTTGGGGTTTCATGAGCCACATTGTTTCTGGTAACATCTCCTAGGTTAAAGATGCGCTTTGAAGAGTTTATTCCTCCAAGCTCTGTATGACAGAAAGGACAGAAGCATTCTGGGCAGTCATGTATATTTACTTTATTGATTTGCTGTGTGTTTTTTGTGTATGAAACACATGCTAAACCTTTCCCGAGGCTATTTTACTCAGCTAATCATCATGCAGAGCAAATTGAACAGGAAACAGTAAAAAGAACATTTATTAATTTAACAGAAAAGACAGAGGTTGAGAACCTGAATATGCCCAACTACCATTTCATATCTTTTGGACCTAGTTATTTTGGTATTTAATATCAAGTCAAGGTTTGAGAAGCTCTATCTATAGAAGAGGCTTGAGGATCAAGAGTACTTGTCATATAAAAGTTTCTTTTGAAATTTTCTGTAATGCATGCTTCACCTCTCTTTGGTAAGTCTGCTGATCCACTAGATTCCTTCAGCAGATCTGTTCTGAGAGGTGATGCTTGGATTTTGATGGAACTGGCTGCTCTTCCTGCTCGTTTTCTATGGAAAGGCCAAGTTCCCTGAGTCAAGCTGTCTTCCATCTCTTCATCTTTCTCTTCCTTGTATTTCCCTTATATCTGTGATACCTCTGGCTTCCAGTATAATTCTGTCTGCATTCCTCTGACTGCTGTTTAAGCAAACAACCCTTAGCTTCCACTCATCATACTGAATTTCAAGTCTACCATCAGAAGACAAAGTGGAGAATCTTTGACCTTCTGCATTCTTCCCTTATTATAGGAGTAAATGATGATGATGATAATGATGCTTTAAGAATAGTTAAAATACTAATTAAGCAGGAGACCTATCAGATGTCTAAGACTTCACCTGTTTAAAAAATAAAAAAAAGGTGCTTCTTCAACATGTTGCCTGTCCAGGTAGATCAGTTCCTACCTAAGACCTTCAGAATGCATTTTGCAAGGGTAAGTTATGAGAGGTTATCTGATTAATTACTAGGAACAAAATACTGCATTGTTTGTTTCTTTTCTTACTCAGGTTTTAATAATGATGTCAAAAAAGTCTGTTGCTGCCTCTGGTTTAATCTTGTATTCTGTGACATATTTATCATATTCATGTATCTGTTACTTTATCTTCAAGTAAGACAGACTGGTTGGATTTCTAAGCTTCTGTCTTTCTGTTTCTCCCTTCTCTCCCAAAATATTTTGTATTTGAAATATGTTTATAAAGAATTGTTTTTGTTTAAAGTTGATCTGTCAAAGGAGTCTTAGATACAAGATGAGAGACTTCCCTGAAAGTCAGAAGTAGAAGGGATTCAAAATTCAGTTCTCCTTTGAGCTAGAATTAACTTTACATTACAAAAAGAGTGACTATTATTGTTCCCAACCCCTGGAGCTTGACATTCACCCAGTAGTCTATGAAGCTGTTCAGGAAAGATGCTTGATGCCACTCTAGCCTTGCAAAGCACTTTGTTCTTACAGGACTAGAGTTGTAAATGTGGACTGTAAGTCTGATATTCCAGTATTGAATTCTGCAGAGCAAAAGCTCCAAAGCCCCCAGGGTACCTTGAAAGCTCTAGTGGAACTTAAATAAAAATCAGCAAAGTTTCCTTAAAATCCTGTGCCTTCTCCTCAGTTTCATACCTTCCCCTTTACAATAAGAAGTACTTTTAGACACACCTCCCCCAGTCTTTTATTCTCCTTCAAAGATTTCGAGACTGCGTTTCTGTGTAAGAGACTGCCAGGAAATGGCAGCAACTTGCATTTACTTCAGTGCTTCCCCACAGCTTGCAATCCTGGACTTGAAAAGGCAAAGAGGAACCCAGATGGACCTTCTTGCTCTTTCTCATGTGCTAGTCACAGCTGGTAACTTTGAGTATCCAAGGTTTTGGCACCAGAATTAGAAAAATTACTGCTTAGAAATGAAAAATAGATTAATAGTGCTGTAAACCTGGAGTAGTGCAGTGGTGAAGCTGGTCTGCTTTCTGTAAACTGCCAGAGCAGTGTGAGCAGCCTGGAATTTGAAAGCTATGCTGTGTGCTTTCATTAACAGTTCTGCTGCCCACGTACAAGGACGCTGATGTAAAACCCAATGCAGCTGCCCCTAGCTGTGTTCCTTCTGGAGTGGCAGGAAAAGTAAGATTTTTGTCACTGAATTAAAGAAGTTTGTTCTAAATTGTCACCAGGGGCAAATCTCTCAACTAAGAAATGTTAATTTTGCTGGTGGCTTTGTTTTTCTTTTTCTTTTTTTTTTTTTTTTTTTTTTTAAGTGGCACTGCTTAAAATTGTGTGATAATGGAGCTCAGTACTTACCGTTGCTAATGTGAAGTCTGTATTACTAATTTAATCTTGTAAACTAAGTCCAAACTTGCAGATTTTAAATTTTTCTCTTTTTTTTTTTTTTTTTTCCTAAGCAAATCTCATTAATTTATTTAAAAATTAAAGGCCAGCTATTAGTCCATTCCTCCCTTTCCTCACTTTGTTTTGCCTGTCTTCCCTGGCCCTCCACACACAGGGATGCACACTCATGTTCGTACATTTCACTCCTGTCAGCTATCTTTAATCACCTCTCAGTGTCGCTCGATGACCCCCAGAATTCTTTTACAGTTTGCCAAGACACCTCTTTCCCCCAGGAGATTTGCTTTTGTCAGGATGTGGGATTCGACAGCTACCCAGATAGCAATGCATCAGTGTTTTTATTTTTCCAATGTGTATGCAAGTCGGCTTGCCTGATCTAAAGCACACTGTGGCCAATTCACTTTGAAACAGGATATCCATTTACCAGCTGACTTTGCTGCTGGCTTTCTGGACTGATGCATCCAAAATCCTCCTGTTTTTAAAATTGACTACAACTTTGTGACTAACCTCTCCAGACTGTATTTCTCAACGTTAGGCTGGTGTTTACTTTGGCTGACTTCCCACTGTATAATATACACTCTTCATGCCAGCTCATGGCAAAACTCACAATTAAGAAAAAAAAAAAATATATTTGCCATAACTTGCTGTGCACACTTTACCTTGCTAGCACCATCCATCCCTTTCCCTTTCTCCCCTAATGCCATCTCCTCATTATTAATCTGAAAGTGCAATATTTGCTTTTAAAAAAGCATTGGATGGTGAAACTTGCCATTCATTGGCACATTGTGGGGAGTGGCTATCGTGCAAAAGTGAGCAGACATGTTTAGCGGGTTGCTTTGCGTACTGGAAGTTACCAATGCATGAAAATCCCTCTGGCTTCCGTCCCATCCCTCAATTATTTCAGGCCTTATTTCAGGCCCTTCTGTTAGTGTCCACTGACTTCCCAGGAGCTGCTGCTGATTTACAGAAAGGAAGCAAAAGTGGAATCAGAATGTTTGCATAGAGAGGAAATTTTGAGAAACAATGAGAATTTACAACTTTGTCTAACGTTTTAAATCCTTTGTGAGTGTTGTGTGCTCCCCTGGAAGCTATCTAACTAAAAGACTCAGTCAATGTTCTTTGAGTCAGTTCTTCGTTTGGTTTGAGCTGTTTCCAGAACTGTATGACTTAGACTGAATGCACGTAAAAATAAATGTATCTAATGTTTCTTCTTTCCCCCCCCCTTCCTCTTTCCTCCTTGCTGCAAAGGGGAACAACAGAGTAAGTTGGCTTTTACAAACTCCTTTCGTATTCTGCCTCAAAGGGTTTTGTCAGGAAAGTTGGTTTGTCTTTTAGCTCACAGAGCTATTGCCTGCATCCTCTGAACAGCAAATCCCTATTAAAATGTAGGTGCAAAAATGTCTTCTTGAAAACTACTAATGGCCCTTTATTTTAATTTAAGGGAAGAAGATGTGTTAAGTGTTGCTGAGTATTTTTTTTTTAAGGTGGTTCAGCAAGAATGGTACTATAAAACAATACTGGGACCAAATATTATGAAGGTATAATAATAAAGACCTTCTGAGGAAAGGTTACTACAGTCTGATGAAACTCATTACAGCTGGATTTTTTTGACCATACATCAAAGCTTGTATTAATGGGCAGTTATAAAAACCCGGCACTAAAGTCTTAAATAACAGATTTGCTGGCGTTGTTGGCTAAGCTGAACTAGATCAGTGTACTGGCTTTGAAGGTGCCTTAAAATGGATGGAGGAGGGTGGGGTCAACATTTGACTTGGCTTCTAGACCCTTGATGTGTTCCAGCTGGACAGCAGCAGAAGGGTGTGGGGTATGGAGAGAGAGAACTGAAATATGCATGGTTGGGGTTTTTTTGGAAGTAAGCAGCACATAAAAAGACACTTTTGCTGATGTTGTTCTGATAAACTAACAATCAAACAGTTCCCAGGGTTAGAACTTTTTGATGCCATTTTTACTGAGCTTAAGAATGGAAATTGCACATCCCACACTTTGGATTACGATGCAGAGAGAGTTTGTCATACCATGGAAAGAAGTTATACAGCTTTTGTGCTGCCTTTTTTCCCCTCCTCCTTCTTCCTCCTCTTTATATTTTTCTGGGGGGGTTGTTTGGTTTTTTCCCCTCCTCCTTCTTCCTGTCTTGGTATATTAACCCTTAAGAAGATATATCTGGAGCATCAAGACATTTCATAGACGGTGATGAAAGTAGCCCCTGAATAATTGCCTGGAGCATCTCATTGTGAGCTTGAAGCATTTTTTTGGTATTTGGGAAAGAGTCATGTGGGTTTTACATGTCCTGAAGGTCATGAAATTTTGTCTGCTTTTAATTTTTGTATTTTTAAGCCCTTTTGGGCCACTTCTGTCTCCATAGTAACTGGGTTCAGAAGCACCAAAGAAAATCTTTCATTTTGTTGGCTTGCCTGAGAAAAGGGTCTCTTAGTGTTGGGTGGGGTGGTGTTAAGAGAAGTGGTGTATTGATGGCATGGAAAGAGGGACTTTACACAGGAGGCAGTGTGAAATGTAAATGTTGACTGTGTACACTAAAACGTCAAGGCAATGTTCATAACATTTCTTTATGATATGCTGACTTAAGGCTTTGCTGCTGCAGCGAGTGCTGAGCTGATCTCCAGAGCAGAGACATTAGACTGTAGATGCTCTGTCAAGGGAAGTGGGGATAGATGGGGCACCAATGAGCTCCTGGGGCTGGCAGAAACAGTTTGGAAGTCAGGAATTGCACGAACCAGGTCTGTTCTCCAGAGACCTGAGCTATGAGGTGCCCCAGGGAGGAGGAAAGTAGTAGCACCTGACAGAGTTAGTTGCCCAGCATGGGGCAGGAAAAGTGTAGGAGAAACCTGTGATGTGTGATGACTGGTGAAGCTGTTAGCTCTTCTTTCACTTTGAGCAAAGGGCAATTCTTGCTATAGATTCAAAAATGTTTTCCCTCTGGCCTGGGCTGTCAGCCAGAAGGTAACTCCAAAAGAAATCTCTAGAAAGCCATCCTGATCCTTGGACCTAGTTCCTTGTAAGGATTCTTGTATCCTCATCTGTGTCATCCTCCCCCGCTTCTCTTTCAGACAAGTCTCTTGTGCTGGATTCTGGAGGTTACATTACCCCATTTAGATAGAATTAACCTGCAGCTGCCTGCAAGTGCTTAAGCCCTACAAACATGCTGACATTTCTGCACCTAGTGACATGGAAAATGAAATTATTAAACCTGAGAGCTGAGAAGACATTTTTTGAGAAGAGGTTGAGGGAAGAGAGAAATAGCAGATGGAGGATGATGATGGCTTCTCTTATGCTGCTTTATGCTGCAAAGCTGCGTAATCTTTCCTTACTGTCATGGTACACATCTACTGGCAGCTAGCAGAGCTGGAGCCTCCACTGCTACTGCTGTCTAGTGTGACACTCATACTGTGCATCATGCCATATGTAAAGATCTTGTACCTACCCATCCACTCAGATTGTGGCTGCTTTTATACCTCTACCTTTATCTTTGCACTCTCAGATTTACAAAAGTAAAAATAAACACTGGACTAATGAGTCCCTAAGAAGGAGAGGAAGGGAATGGAAGTGAAGAGAGTTTATAATTGTCAGTGGACTACTATCATTTTTATTTTTGCCTTTTATTGTTTCACAGTCATTAGTATGATTGAGATTTCTTACATGGTTAAAGATAAATATATCTACAGAAGGTTTGTTGGATAAAACCTGTAAAAGGGTCATATGGAATGAGGTAATGGAGACCTACCTCATTTCAGCAAGCACATGTTGGCAAGCTTCATCTTGCTAATATTAAAACTGAACTCCGCTCTGCAGTCTTGCACAGAAGAGAGGAATATTCCAAAGAGCAGTGTAGCCTCAGCGCAGATACTGAAGAGAGAAGAGTTGAATGCTTCCCAGTGTCTTAATCCACCATTGTGAATTTTCTTCCTCCCCTGTGCAGCTTCATGACTCTCATTTAAAAAAAAACAACCAACCAACCAACCAACCACAACCGACCCCCCCCAAATAAATAAATAAATCCTCCCCACAGCAGCCCTCCAGAGCCTGCTGTTTGAAAACAACAGCAAAACCTTTAAGGTTTTCATGAGGGCCATCTTCAGTATGATTCTAGTCAGGCGTTGGAATGGGCTGCCCAGGGAGAAGGTTGAGTCACCAACCCTGGATGTGTTTAAAAGTCATTTGGATGTGGTGCTTGGGGATATGGTTTAGGGGGAACCTTGTAGAGTAGGGATATCGGTTGGACTTGGTGATCTTGAGGGGCTTTTTCAACCTGAATGTTTCTGTGATTCTAACACCATTAGGTCAAAAGATTAGATAGAAGTTGTGTCCTTGTGACATTTCAATAGCAAATCCCTAGGCACTTAGCAGTAAAACAAAAACAGCAAACTCCAGACCGCAAAGTGACGCTTCCTAGTATAAAAAAATCACCTTTCTTTTGTTGTCCTTAAGCCCTGAGTTAGCCTATCACCTGTGCTTAATTCAAAGCATCCAACACTAATGCTGAGCTCAGTTTTGAGTAAATTCAAGTTGTAAAATAAAAATCTGATCACTTTTATGTGGATAAAGTGTCTGCAAAGCTCTTGTCTTCTAATTATTTCTTATATGGTAGTTAGATTATGGTTGGACTTAATGTCTTTTCCAACTTTAATGATGCTGCAATTTTGCATTACTCTGCTTGATGATGCACTTTACAAAGCATGTAGGATGGAGGTATATAAATTCCATATCTGCATCTTGGTTAGTAGAGTTGTCACAGTGCAAATAATACTGCACACATGAACATTCACTGCATATAAAGCCAGTTCATTTAATTTAGTTTGAATTTTCTCTTGAGAAAGACAGAATTCCCTTTGAAAGGAGAAGGAGAATACTTTCCCTGCCAGGTCAGCTTGCATGTTAGCTCTTAAAATACTTTTTGCTGACATATTAATTGCTTAGATTCAAGTCTTTCTTTTTTTCCCTTGGTCTTTTTTTTTTTTTTCCTCTTTTTTGAGGGAGGGTAATTTTACTAAACCGAGATTCCAGATCAGCTACTTCATTAAGAAGACCAGATGTCCTACTGTCTCTTGAGACAGTCCTGGAAATTGGAACTTAGTTAAGTCAGGATAGTCATTCTACCTACATGTATGTCAATAGCTCTCTCATTTAGTTCGTTTCATGCTTAGCTATTAACATGTAAATGCAGATACAGTGCCAGCAGCTTTATGTATCTCTGTGTTGCAGTAAGGCTCTGATGCTTTCTTTTTCAAATTCAGCCATGTTTCTGAAGGCTCTTCAATTAGCTCCCAGACATAAACTCTGACTCAGCCAGTCAGTGGCTGTGGTGATGCTCCATAAGCATCCCAGCCAGATTCAAACTGAAAGTAAGTGGCTTTGGGGATTGCTGAGATCTGTGTTGGAGTTAAGTTCCTAAACTACAAAAAATAAAGATTCATTTGGGTTTCTTGCATAGCAGCAAACTGAAAAGCAAACTCTGCTGATATGTCAGAGAGGGTAAAACAGAAGGCAGAAGTGTAAACTGCATTTCCCGGGTTTGCTTTCTTTTTCCTTTTGTTAAAAAAAACCTCAACAAACCAAGCAACTGTGTAGTATTTTTTAGAAAAGCAAGGCACTGAATTCTAGGAAAAGAAGAACCCATTTGAGTTCAGACTAAAGTTGGCTTCAGACCAGCTCTGTTTAAAAATAGCTTTTAAATGAAGATGTGTTACATTTAAAATTATTTATTTATTTAAAGTGGAAAAATGTCATCATGTTATAGACAGTGCTCCAGTCATTGCTTTGAACAGAATTGAATTTTACAGTGAAATCATGGGGTAAAGGGGCAGACCAAGGAAGGAGAGAGCATGCGCACACACCCTGGGTGTCCAAAATACGAGGAGGAAAGGAAATGGCAGGCTGCTTCTCAGTCCCTTTCTTGCTAACCTCACTGTTTGTTTTCAAGGCTGTGAAAAAATGTTTCAGATAAAAACTGTTTTCTTGTTCTCCTAGATACTTGCTGGTTCAAACTAAAACTGGATGCAACCCTTTAACCCAAATGTTCACAGAGAAACAGATCCCTGCTTTATATTTTTGTGAGAGTAAAATATTAACTGGCAAGAGGAGAGTTAAAAAAAGTGCTGAGGAGTGTGGGGGAGAGACATTCACGATATTGCATCAGTTGCAATGACTGTAACAAGATGCAGGCTAAGGGACCGAATGATTTCAAAACCAGTCCCGGCAAAGCTGGTAACTGCCTATGCAGGGGTCGGGGGTTCAGTGGCTGTCACAGGGTTTTACGTTTCTGCTGTTCAGTGGAACTGCTGACATTAAGCAAACTCCAGGAAATTCAGAAACGAGCAAACATTTTTTATTTCTGAACTGTATTCATGGTGGGCTCTTTACTGTGCTTTTGGCAAGGCATCTGCATATTGAAAATATTTTTAAATTCTTCGTTCTTTTTGGTGCAGCTCATTTGTAAACCACTTCACTTGGAAATGTTTCAATGAAGCTCTACAGAAAGGTGAAAACGGTCTGGTTGTGCAGTTTCAGATCATGAAATATGTGTGTGCCAATTGGAGCATTGATGCCCAATGACAGGACAAGGGGTAATGGGTGGAAGTTGGGGCATAGGAAGTTTCATGAAAATGTGAGGAGGAATTTTTTTGCTGTGAGGGTGACAGAACACTGGAACAGTTTGCTCAGGAGGCTTGTGGAGACTCCCTCTGTGGAGATACTCAAGACCTGCCTGGACGTGTTCCGGTGTGATCTGGTATAGGAGATCCTGCTCTGGCAGGGGGGTTGGACTGGATGATCTTTTGAGGTCCCTTCCAGCTCCTGACATTCTGCGATTCCGTGTGTCAGCCCTGTTCTGGACAGAGATTTACTCTGCAGAAGGCATTGAAGGTGGTCGGTCTCTTAAGAATGCTTTTCCAGCCTTGGTCAATGAGCACTGAGTGTTGGCTGGTGGAGAGGGAAGTGCTTCTAGACTGTGCTACGCCAGCCTCTGCCACAAAGGTGCTTTGGACTCCAGGCTAATACCTGCAGCCTGCATCTCTAGGTCTCAGAACAGCTGCAGCCAGGAAGGTTTGATTGCTCCTGCAGGGCAACAGTATGGAGTCACCCATGAGGGGCATTTAACAGAAGGGGAAACACTCACAGGCATCACGAGGCTTTGAGACAATCCTGACATATCTTCCCATTTCTTCTAAGTCAGTAATTGCACAAAAACCTACTCCCAAGTAGTACATAAGAGTAAATAAAAATTTGAAATACTTTTTTTTTTCCTGCCAAAAACATCACCAGACTCACCCTTCCATAGCATTTACAGTGTAACAGGAAATGTAGTCATTGGACATGAGGGTGGAGGGCAGCTGGTGAATGGCCAGATACTTCTTTTTGCCTGATTTATATGGGAAAACAAGATGATCAAGAGAAGCTGAATGCTGTTTGATTCCATTTTGGACAAAACCTAACATATGTGATGTCTAGTCTGATACATAGTTCATCCTGAATTACTTTAACCTTTCCCATCTGTCTTTTTTTTTCCTTTTTTTTTATTTTTTTTTTTCTGGAAATAGGTCTATGATTGCTTTCCATGTGCCAAGTCAGACTCAAACCCCATGTTCTGTGTGTAAAACCCTCCATTTTGAAGCTTCTTTCATCACTCGGCTAACTCTCCTTCCGTGATCTCATGTGTTTCTGTTTTGTGGTCACCCTTCAGCTTCTGTCCCTCATGATTCCCAACTTCATTGCGGCTTTTGACTGCTGTCTTCCCTGCCCTACTTTGTTGTGTGGTGTGACACCTGATATTAGGTGTGTGCTGCTTTTGGAGAACTGGGATTTCCTACTGTGGACATTTTGTGGTGTTCAGTCAGTGTGATTCCGTGCTGCCTTTAATGCCTTTGTTCCTGCTGGAGACAGTCCGATGGAGAGCCACAAGGATGATCTGGGGAATTGAGCATCTCCCCTGTGGAGAGAGACTGAGAGACCTGGGGCTGGGTAGTCTGGAGAAGAGAAGACTGAGAGGCGACCTGATCAATGTCTATAAATATCTGAGGGGTGGGTGTCAAGTGGATGGGGCCAATCTCAGCAGCAATAAGACAAAGAGCAACACCTACAAACTGGAACACAGAAGGTTTCACCTCAACGTAAGGAGGTTGAGAGTGAATGAGGGTGAGAGCGCACTGGAACAGGCTGCCCAGAGAGGTTGTGGAGTCTCCTTCTCTGGAGACTTTCAAAGCCCACCTGGATGCATTCCTGTGCAGACTACCCTGGGTGATCCTGCTTTGGCAAGGGGATTGGACTGGATGATCTCTGGAGGTCCCTTCCAATCTCTAAGGTTCTGTGATTCTGTAAAACTCCTGTTCTTGCAGTTGACAAACAAGTGATCGTACTCCATTCCCTTTACATTCTTTCTCTTCTAAACTCAACCTCTGCTTTTCCTCTTTTACAGTGAAGTTACTTATAATTCAAAGAGAGAATGTTATGTCTTGAAGATGCTACTAAGTTAAAATATGCAAAATGGTTTGGGTAGCTATAAGCTCTGTGGTGGATAGACACAAAATTACCATGAGCTGTTTGACACAAAGTGTGAGGCCCATACTGGACCCCTGTTACATAGCAGTTGTTCAAACTTTCCAGCCACATTTGTTGCACAGTGAGTCTCTTGACCTGTCCAACAATTGAAGTTTCTATAGTGGGTGGCAGCCTACCAAAGGGCATTTAGGGAAACCTACTTAAGACATTAACCCAGAGCATGGAAGATAAAGTTGAAATTAGTCTTATGCAATGTAATTTGGCTTTCAGCTGCAGTGTGGTTTAAAACTTGTCTTTATTTGCAGACCTAGATATTTACTAGTGGAACCAGGAACCTGCATAGAGTGAATAGAAGCCTCTCCACTCACAGGGCAGCGGTCCCTAGCTGTGTTCTGCAAACAGAGTATAGAATTAGTCTGTAGTTGCTCACGACCACGGTCTGGAACTAACTGCTTTACCATAGTTCCAAATTACAGTTATAAAAGATTATCTGGCTGATTCAGAGTGCATATTCTAAGAAACACTAAGAGATATTGCTCTTAGCTCTGCTGTGCAGACAGTAAGCAAAACGACAGAGGCCAACCTTTTATCCACTTTTGCAGCACCATGCCGTCAGGCATCCTCAAATAGCTCAACGTATCTTCCACGTTAGCTGTGACCTCAGATGTGCCTGCAAAGACTCGAGAGATGCAAAGTTTTCTTGCCAGCTTGGTGCACCAGGAATTTCTGTGGTCATAGTTCCTTGCTGCTCTTCAGCTGAAGGCTTTGATGTAGGTTACAGTCTGACTTTATGAACAGTGACACCAGCAGGCAGCCTCAAGTGTGGTGTTGTCTAGAGAGCTGTGGGGTTATACATGAACCAGCGTTGTTATGTTTATATGAGGGTCAGCGTTTGTCTCTATATGTATGTACAAATAACCACTGTCCTATGAAGAGGTAAAGTCTTGAGTACCATGTCCAGTTCTGGAGCCCTTATTAAAAGAAAGATCTGGACATGCTGAAACATGTCCAGAGAAGGGCCACGAGGATGATCAGAGGGCTAGGAGCACCTCTCCTATGAAGACAGACTGAGAGAGTTGAGGCTGCTCAGTCTAGAGAAGAGAAGGCTCTGAGGAGACCTTATTGTGGTCTTCCAGTATCTGAAGGGGGCCTACAGGAAAGCTGGGGAGAGGCTTTTTGGGATGTCAGGTAGTGATAGGACTGGAGGGAATGGAGCAAAACTAGAAGTGGCTAGAGTTAGAGTGAATGTTAGGAAGAGGTTCTTCACTATGAGGGTAGTGAGACACTGGAACAGGTTGCTCAGGGAGGTGGTGGAAGCCTCATACCTGGAGATCTTAATAAGGCTCTGAGCAACCTGATCTAGTGTGAGGTGTCCCTACCCATGGCAGGGAGGTTGGAGCTACACGATCCTTGAGGTCCCTTCCAGCCCTGATGATTATATGATTCTAAGTCTTACCCTCATTTGTAGGACTTCTTTACTTCTAGAGCAGTGGCTTCAGCTTAAGGGCTTACTGCTAATTAAAATGTAGAAGTTAAGGCTAACAGTAAGGACAAAGTACAGCATTGTCTGCAGTCCTTAGCACCATTGATACCATTAAAAACATGGCTTTTGCTTTAGGAAGCTCATCCTTCACGTGTCAATAGTGTGAAAACATTGACTCTCCGTGTGTGCTCTCTGACACATTCTGCTCTGCACTATGCTGCTCTTCACCTGCCGAGTGATCAGAAATGGCTTAATCGCGAGAATCCTGGTCCTTGGAAGGTTGGGAGATAGGCATGGTGAAGTCAGTGCCATCAACTTTCAGAGTCAGAATTTGCACTCGTTGTGAGTGGGTGTGTTGCCCTTAGTGCTGTATGTTTTTGGGGGTTTTTTTTGTGAAGTATTGTTTTTTTCCATGCTTTCTCTAGTCTGATTTAGTGTCCAGCTAAAATAAAGCTCTCCTTTCCTAGAACCAGTCCTGGCATGGTCTGATCGGGGGCTGTCATTTCTGCTCCACGTTGTATTTCTTTTATTTAGTTCTATCTTACTTGCACAGTTCCTTTTGTAAGGCACAGCATGGTGCCTTTCCAGCAGCTGTTTTTAATATTGTGAATAGATACTATTTGTCTAGAAGCTGCAGCTATGGACCAGGATCCTATTTAACAACTTAGAGTGAAAACATGGTTCCTTCCAGTCAAAGAGTGACATGAGAGAGTCAGTAGATAATTACAGAGCAGCATCCCCTCTGTGTGTCTTTTGTTAAAGATCTGTCCATTGAGTGCCTCTGGAAATGGAGGCTCTTGAGGCAAACTACCTGTTTGTCACTGCTCTGACTAGCAGAGGTCATGAGATTTAGGACTATGTTGTTCCTAATGAATTCTGCAAAAAAGGATCATAATTTCTTTTATGGGAGTTCTCCCTTCAAGGCTAGAAGGCAGTGTCATGAGCGGTTTGGGGCAGGTTTGGCAAGATGTTTTCATCTTTCTTGAACATCTTTTGAGTATGCAGTGGTTTCTTTTTGCCTGTCTTTTAAGAACAAATGGTGAGTGATCCTCTTGTTGTGCTTGTTTACCAGATGCTCTTCAACTAATCTCTGAGTTGGAGTGTGTACCTTTACCTGGTGAAAGCATCTTAACTTAAAGTATGATTGGGGATTTCTCAGGTGTTCTTGTTTGGTCAGTTGTTCAAGTGGTTTTAAAATCAGTAGTCCTTGTGAGCTGGCCTAGAAGTAAGCATGCATATGAAGTTCTCCATCTTTTTGCTTCAAGGATTTTTACCCAAGACAGAGTGAGAGTGTATGTGTATTTTGAAAGACTCTGCTGTCTTTGCTCAGGTGCAGTGAAGGGGTTTTCTTTAGCATGTACAGCTATCAATGTTTTCCCATTAAAACTCAGATCTTTCTGGTGGGATCCACTGGGGAATCACAGGCATTTTTAGGAATGTGTGTCTAGAATGATCTGTGTTTGAGTCTCTTGACTGTAGACTACTTCACTCTCCTTTTGTAGACAGATGGTCCTTGGTTCTTGTGCTAGTTTGAGGCTAATTGGAATATTTTAATGAGAGAAATTAGATCACTGGTTGTAAACAGAAAATAATGAAGTCAATATCATTCATTGGTTTGCTGAGAGGGATAAAAAGCCAAAATGTCAAAAATTTGTCCCACTCTGTTCTATGATGCTGGATCTATTTGCTTCCCCTTTACTCCACTCTGATATCTTTCCACTAATCCTGGCTAACAAAACAACATAAGCTTTGCTAGTTGTTTTGTTTGTCTGTCTGGGAAAGTAGAGGGAGAAAGAGAGGGGTAACTTTGAGCCCTTTTGGACAGTTTCCTTTGTCCAGGAGGGAGTTTGGATTTCTGTATTATTTCTCATTTGTATATAATTGTAAATACTTGTAAATATATTGTTTATATATGCTTGTAAATTTAGCTTTGCTGTAAATATAGCTTCATCTTACTTCCAAGCTACTTGAGCTAGTCTGATAAATTCCAACAGAGTGGGGGGTAAAAGTTCCTAACCCATCACAGTTCTGAGTGCCAGGTTCCTGGGTAATTGTCTGTGGGCAGCATTACAGTACAGCGACGCAACTCAAATTTGCAATGGGGTGCTTAAATCCACATCTTCCCTCTGGTAAGGCTCAAAAACGTTGATATTTTCCACGAAAGATAAAAGGATGCAGCACTACTTGGTTTGACCTGTTCCTCTTTTGTCTGTCACTGGGTTTTCAGACCGAGTTGTTCCTGCCTATGTGCTTTATGGTTGGATCTTCCATTGTGAGTGTTGAAATGGTTTACCTGCTCCAATAGATGCTCCTGTTTTAAAGCAGTTCTGGGTATCTTTACCTGTGGCTGCAGTTTTTCTGTGTGAGGCTCTTGTTTCTTCAGTGTTGGTGGGCTTTAATCTGCTCTTTTACAGTTTTCTATAAAACATACTCCATCATATATAGAAGAACAGTAAGCTACCTACCACAGTTTACAGACAGTCACAAATACCTGAAACATTGTCCCAAATACTCTGTTCCTTCCAAGTTCAGTCCCCCATAGACAATGGAAAAATACAGTTCAATTATCAATGGTATCGTCTTCTGCTGAGCATTTTGGTAAAAACATTGCTTTACTATGGTAACTCCACAGTCCCTTGGGGATGACTTTTCAATGCTTCCAACCTTTTTTTTTTTTTTTTTTTTTGCTTTGACAACTTTCTGGCTATATCCTGGAAAATTTCTGGAGTCTGCTATGGATCTACAGCAGGAGAAAATACGGGGAGCAGAACAAACTCAAACATGTTATGTTCAGAATGAAAAGGGAAAACTTTGCGCGGGGGAGGCTTCCAGTGCAAATTAGAATATCCACATTCACACTAAAAACTCATTAGAGAGTAAGGTAGAATTACTAAGAAGTTGCTACCAAGTTTCTACTCCATCCTACTGGAGAGCTGCAAAAACTAAGCCGCTTCACTACAGAACGTAAGCCCTGCTTGTCACAAAATGCTTTTCTTAATATTCCTACCTGGAATCTCCAACAGTTAGAGAGTTTTGGTTGTTTTTGTTTTTGTTTTTTTAAGTCAGTCCACGGTGAGGTATCACGATACCTCAGGTATCATTCACGTCTGCTTATTTGTTTGGAAACCACTGTCATTTATTTTTATGAACTTACTTAACTGAGTTTAAAGGCTCTTTGCTGCAACATAGGCTTAAAACACACAACATGCTTCCAAAATGTTGTGCTAATAAAGGAAAAAAGAAAGAAAAAAAAGGAAAAAATAAGAGAAAGAAAAAGAAAGGAAATTAAAGGAAAACCCCTAATAGGAATTAAGTTATACTCGACAAGTTACATCCATCCATCCTTTGAATAGAGGGATTTCTTGCATGGCCTGCTGTGTGTCTGATAGCATATTCCAGAGTGGTCATGCTTGCAGCGAGCTTTTCTTTCAGTTTCTTTGGGTGTAGCACAGCAGGATATTTGAATCTATAGCATTTAGCGAGAAGAGGTGCAGCACATATTGAAATTCAGGCATTTATACATCTTGAAAGTACAGCTGCATGTAGCCAACAGAGAAGAACTCTCCAGTGCTGTCCCAAGAAGCATTCTGTTCACATTTTTCCCCAGTTTACATCAGACATGCCATACAAGAGCTGGAATATAAGGCAGACTTTGCAAACAGCCACGGGTTTTTTTTACTGGTTTTTGGATTTCCCAAAGAGAACTGTGCTCAACAGGTTGTTCTGTTGCCAAAGGTGTTATCATGTGGACTGAGTATTGTAACGGAACAGACAACACCATCTTCATGTGTTTTTAGACATATTATTTACTGGGGTTTCCCTGAAGAAAGCTTAAGGATTCTTTCCTTATGAGTCACTAACCAAGTGATTGTTTTTATATAAACTTTCCTTCAGCTGGGTAGAGTTGGAACACAGTGTCTTCTGCTCCTTCTGGCGTCTGATTTTTCATTTCTTTTAACAGTTGTTGTTGGAGCCAACAGGATGGTTTGAACCTCATGGCCTTCCCTGCACCCTTTCTGAGTTCCATAGTCTTGAAAAATCACTGGTGTAGCCAGATGAAGTGCTGGTGGCAATGGCTGTTTGTGTGTAATTCCACTTTTCAACTTTCCACCTTGTGGTGGTTTTTCAACTCTGCACCTTGTTTGTGGCTTGGGGAGAATGTGCTGTTGACGTTAGCCAAGCTGGAGTTTGCATTTTGTGTGCTAAAATTAAAGCAAAAAGTTGATACTTGATTTTAGCGGCATAAAGGTAAAAGCTACTGTAAAGGGTTGTGTTTCCATGATGGAAATCACTGGTGCTGGAGAGACACACACCTTCTTTTACATACCCCCTGAATCTTTTCCCACCCTTTTGCAGTGGCTGCAACCGGTATTGCCAGCCAAGTGGTGCAGAGTCACTTTTAATTACCTCCTTCCACTGCTTTTGATTTCAAGCCCAACTGATGGCGCCAGGAGCTGAACCACAGGGAGATCTCCAGGCAACTCCTGCCTGTATCAGGCAGTCTTGCCAGGCAGATGCTCTGCAGCCCATTACGCTTCCTTGACGTGCTTTTTTCTTTATTACTATTTTATTTTTCCTTTTTTTCCTGAGACAGGAGCTATGTTGAAATCCAGTATCTGTAATGCGCTTGTATACGGGAAATTCTAGGTTATGGTCTAGGTTATGGTCACCAACTTCTCTTCCACTCCCTGACTTCATATTGTTACTCTGCTTATAAATGTAGGTAATAACATGTGTGTTTGACTTCACAGGAAACAACGTAGCTTGTGTATACAGATGTGTTAAAATACATGGCATTATTTTAAGCCTAGAAGTATGCAGAGTTCTTTGAGTCTTTTTCATAAAACAGGATTGGGTTTCTTTATTTTTACAGGAACAGGATTGGTTTGGCTGGAATGAAAACATTCATTCCACTGCATCATTAGCTACAGGCAATCTTCAGTTGAAGCCTAGTCCATTTTTCATGCTGAAGTTCTAATAGTTTGACAATTAATCAGCATGTAGGATGAACTTGTGGAGCAGAGAGAGCTTGTCTGCATGCCTGTAATTTAAGCTGAACTCTTTTTTTTTTTTTTTTTTTTTTCTTCCTTTCTTATGAAAGGAAGGTAGCCAGGAAATAAATTATATTTTAAATAGTTCACCTCCCTCTCGCCCCCATCTACTATTCCCCTTCTGATAAACACCCCAAAAGTTTTCACTGGACAGATACGGAGACTTAGCTGGAGTAGCAGATCTTCAAACGTGTCATTTGAATTCTGTAAAGCAACCTTCCATTAGATGAGAGTAGTCACTGACACAGTCTCAAGTGTGATATTTAGTACCAAGTGTCTATTCCAACTTGCTTTTATCAATATAAATGTTTATTTTAGAAACTCAGAGAAAGCTTTATGCTTCCCTTCTCTATTGCATGGAAGCTGTAACCAGCAGCCTGCACGCTAATGATTATCTATTTACCTGCCTTTTCGTCTGCCTGCTCTTCTTGCACACGGGTCTTGCCCTCTTGCCAAGTTGAATGAAGGCTTCTGAAAGTGTGATAGAAGGCAACCCACAGGGTCAGCTTACTGTACTGACAAAGACAATTTCTGTTTGCTCCTCCTCCACTCTTTATGAGCAGGCCCCTCTCTTCCCTATGTACCAGCTTGTAGAAGGTGTAGATTCAAAGGTCTGATCTTCCAGTTCGGAGAGAGTAATCGCATTTGGAATGGCAGTGTGGTGGTTCGAGGCTAATTAGAATATTTTAATGGAGAAAATTATATTATAGGCTGTGAAAAGGAAATGATGGTGATGTCTACTTCACTCATAGGCTTGCTGAGATGTTTNAATAGTTCCCTTATGCTGCTTCTCTACTTGGGTCTGTCCAGGCTCCCTAAATCACTCTGCACAGACCTGTGGAACATGCAGTAATCTCCAGCCTCCACTAAGAAAGTATTAAAACAATGATCTCCATGCCTGGTGGCTTCTTAAGAAAAGTCTTTTCCAAAGGCCACATTCCTCTTTTCCCAGCCCTAGTAAGCAGCAGAAGCCACTTATGGATCAATCAATGTGGGTATGCAAGATTTAGAGACTGTTAAACAAATACTTTTGCTCTTTCCTCCTAGATACACTCCCCAACTTAATGGGAGAGCTGATGCAGAGCCCTTTCCAGCTTGGAGACAGGGGAATAGGGTTTGGAACATGGACAAGGACCTTGTAGGGAAGGAAGGGAGCCCTATAGTTCATGTAAGAGGCAGAGCTATTTCACTTTAACTGTTGAGGGCTCTCAAAGACTGCAGTACTCTACCCTGTAGAGTCTGAAATGGGGTTTCAGTGCTATTGTGATAAAATCCTCCTGTTCTGGGCATGCAGTTTCATCTTACTCTTGAGGAAATAAGGAAGCAACCTGGGGAAAAGGGAAATGTACAGCATTATCTTTCACCAGAAGGCACATAGCACCAGTACCATACCAGTGTTCTCTCTACTGGACATGCACTGCTCATAGCAGAGACCATTTGCTCTTTTCATGGTCACATTACAACAGTGTCTCAGAATTATCCAAGGTTAACTAGAGACGTTTGAACTTTCTTTGTCTTGTTAATGCTAGCTGGTGAGCTCCCAGTCCAACACAGCAGCGGTCATTAGTCTGTCAGCATATAACTATTATTTTATCCTGTTTCTGTTTTTCCAGTCCTGAAGTTATCCATGTCTTCCAGGGCAGTTTTCAATCCCCTGTTATGTTGAGAATACCTCATAATTCTGTGTTATGGGCAGAAAAAAAATTGACTGGCAGGTTCATGGTATTCTATTTCAGCAAGGCTGATCCGTTGGACACTTCAATGGTGAAATCCTTTGAGTTGTTCTTCCCACGTTATAATTTATTTATGTGTTAGGGACTTTTAATTGTACCATTCTTTTATTAATATTAATCTTTATAAACTTAATTGCCAGTCTCCTAAGGCTATCGGTTAACTTACTGAGTCTGGCATGATCTGCCATTTTCCTTTCTTTGTATTTTATTTGAAGTTTTTCTTAAGAAACATTTTCAAAAGCCATGCATGCAGTCATGGTTTGACTAACAAGTCTGTATGTGCCTCATTTTCCTTCTCATTTTGTGGAGTGTGGGCGCTGCGCTTGGTATTCCACAAATCCAAGTCCTATGCTGATACCTTCGTACTGCAATTCTGTACCCACTCTGCATGCAGTAGCAGGAGCTGTTGCATTACTGGAAGCTGATGACTGAGTGTACATCAATGATAGATTTAGGAGATTCCCTTACTGCTTCCCCTTACATCTTCCCTGGTTAGGAAAGAGTAGTTATGATACACTAAGTTTTATTTCACCTGAGACAGTTGGTACAGGAAACATGACTGTGGTAAGGAATATTACCAGGGCTAGAGGCTGTGTTGGCTTTCCAGTCTGGGTAGAATAAGGAGCAGTTATATGCTTATGCCTAAGACCCTTCAAACTCTCTAACCAAGTTGCTTCCTGCCCATCTGGAAAGGCACAGTAAATTTTATTTCACCTGAGACAGGTGGTACAGGAACTTTTGTCTGAAAATTTGGTAGCCAAAATACTTTGCTTTGTGGAACCTCATGGAAATCATCTTGTCAAATAGCAAACTTCAGGGCCTCTGACTCAAATTTTCCCCTCTGGTCTGGATGACAAGAAACTGCCCATGACAGCAATGAGGAGCTGAAAGTAGTAACTCATGTTTCTGCAACACAGCATTTTCTCCATTGATTTTATCAGTTATCCCAAAATACAGCCTTCGATTCCAGACCATGGTCTTTGCTCCCTGCCTCCTCTGTTGCTGGCCTGGACACTGGCTGGTTTTCCTTTTCAGGGCTTTCAGTTTTACCACAGGATCACAGGATATTGGGGGTTGGAAGGGACCTCCAGAGATCATCAAGTCCAACCCCCCTGCCAGAGCAGGACCATAGAATCTAGCGCAGGTCACACAGGAATGCATCCAGACGGGTCTGGAAAGTCGCCAGAGAAGACGACTCCACAACCTCTCTGGGCAGCCTGTTCCAGTGCTCCATGACCCTTACAGTAAAGAAGTTCTTCCTCATGTTGAGGTGGAACTTCCTTTGTCCATTGCCCCTTGTCCTATCACAGGGCACAACTGAGCAGAGCCTGTCCCCTCCCGCTTGACCCCGAGCCCTCAGATATTTATAAACATTGATTATATCCCTTCTAAGTCTTCTCTTCACCAGACCAAGCAGCCCCAGGTCTCTCAGCCTCTCCTCATAGGGCAGAGCTCCAGCCCCTTAATCATCTTTGTAGCCCCCCTGTTAGACTCTTTCGAGTAGATTCCTGTCTCTCCTGAACTGGGGAACCCAAAAACTGAATGCAGTATTCCAGACAAGGCCTCACCAGGGCAGAGTAGAGTTAGTTCTCATTCCTCTTCCAATCATAAAATGGTGTGCCCTCAGGACATTTGATTTGCTAGTGAGTGTCTTGCATAATCCTTCAGTTTCTCCATCCCCAGCTATTCATGGTTGATGTGAAGCATGGTTCACAGGTTTTCCTGCCAGTAGACACTGCCCCTGCACACGTGCATGGTATCTGCATGTGGTTGTATGTGTTTGTAGGCATCCGGATTTAAATTGTGCTGTTTTACACTGAGGTATGTTTTCTGTCAAACTCCACAGAGTATTGGGCACAAAAGAGAATTGTTTAATGTGGAGTATGTAATTATCAATTGGAAAAAAAAAAAAACAACTGCCCTCTCTCAGAAGCCTTGTCAACACTTCACATCTCAAAATGTGTAGTATCCAGAAAATGGTGGTATTAACCTTTTCTAGTCCATGCTGAACACATGAAAAATCAGTGCTTTTTTGTGTTTGCATGGGATCTTTGTTCTCTGTGATTAATGGCCCACTAACAGTGTCCAATACAAGTTCAGTGCAGTGTACAAAGTGTCTTTGATGCCAGACATTCTACAGTGCTGTGCAGAAACTAAAACTAATAGTTGTAAGCCTGAGAGCACTGGAATGTTTTCAATTTACTTTTAAACAAATGATTTTATTGTGCCATTTTCACATGGGAGTAAATTCCACAGCTTTAGTGCCACATCAGGCAAAACTTTTTTACCTGCTGATTTCTGTTTATACTTGGAGAAAAGAAATTAACCTTGGTTAGAGATTGGAGGAAATAGGACAAGACTATTAAACTTGGTGGGAATGTTGCCAGGGGCTTTGCTGGGAGCAGAGTGGGATGAAGGAGTACAGGATGCAGTTGAAGGATAATTTGTGAAGCAGAGCAGAGTTCAGGAATTCAGTATGCCTAAAAATCAAACCCATGAAGAGCACCTGTAGGAAAAGAGTTAAACCTTGCTTTGACACTCCTGAAATGTAAGAAAGCAATTGGTGTAGTCCAAGTAAATGCTGGCAGATGTTGGGAGGAAGATTCCTAGTGACTGCAGTTGGAGATAAAGAAGGCCCAACTCCTGATAGTAACAATTCTCCAATGGACATCTGTAACGGAGTGACATCTTTTGACCTCTGAGAGAGGAAGGGTCTTTGAACTCGCCACATTGCCATTGTAGTGGTAAAGATTTTCAGACCAAGACAGGGAAGCTTGGAAAGACTGAGTCTTCAGTGCTTGTAGGATGGTCCAGTACCATGGCTTTATAGAAATATGAAACACTTGCAAAATGCCTAAGTGAGGAACATGAATCCATTCAGCACTGCTCCAATAAATGGAGAATAAATCTTATGAGGAGTGACTGAGAGAGCTGGAGCTGCTTCGTTTGGAAAAGATGAAGCTGAGGGGAGACCTCATCACTGTCTACAGCTACCTGAAAGGAGGTTGTGGAAAGGGTGGTGCTGGTCTCCTCTCACAGGCAAATAGTGATAGAACAAGAGAGAATGGCCTCAAGCTGTGACTGGATAGGCTTAGACTGGACATTAGGAAATTTTTTTTCAGGGAAAGAGGGTTCAAGCATTGAAATGGGCTGCCCAGGGAGGCGGTTGAATCACCAACCCTGGATGTGTTTAAAAGTCATTTGGATGTGGTGCTTGGAGATATGGTTTAGGGTGAATCTTGTAGAGTAGGGATACTGTTTGGACTTGGTGATCCTTAAGGTCTTTTCCAGACTGAATGATTCTGTGAAATGGGACTCTCTAATGCTGAAGTGCCTCTCAGTTTTCTGGTAGGTTTAGTACAACTCCCATTCCAGTAACTCCTTTTGACTGAAACCCGAATGTGCATTAATTACTAACAGGACCAAAACCACTGGATTTATTTTTTTAACTACTCACTAGGGTTTTTTTGGTACTAAATCTTTTTTACAAGGCTTTTGTTTTGTGCCTGTTATGTGGGTTTGTTGCTTTATAAATCCATAAGCAATCAAGAGATGGGTTGAATTTTGTTTTGACTAATGTTTGTACTTTCACTTTGCCCATCTATAGTTCAGTAGTATATTTTGTTGCATGTCACTGCATGCCAAGCCAAAAGGGAAAATAAAATAAAAATGTAGTGCTTAGGTACATACAACTGTGGAAATTGGACAAATAAATCCACTCACCTGAAAATAGCTGTAGAGTCTTTTGTCTTCTAATGTTTCTAATCACTGTCTGGTCTTTGCCAAAATAATAGCTCATCTCTGTGCAATGACTTCCCATAAAACCTCTCCTCAGCTGCAAAATGAATAATGTAAATGGCCCAATTAATTTTGTAGTGTCCTCAGAGCCCTGAAGCCTTTGCTGCCACCAATTTGGCCTCTGGAGGAAAATACACCTAAAGCTTTTGTAGTCTGTGGAGAACGATAGGGGGAAAAGGTCTAAAAGCTACTTCCTCTTTGACTCGTTTCAGTTGGTTCCTCCACACTTGGTAGCTGTTTTCCTTTTAAAAAGAAGTTATGTATGTTGATCAGTACCAAAAAGCAGCCAGTGTGTGTATAGAGCACCACAGCTTTCCATAGCCAAATGCCACCATGAGTCAAAACTGACATCAGGAGCATTACTCAGCAGTGCTGGGAAGCTTATGGGGGGAAAAGACAATGCCAGTTCCATCCAAGGTGATGTCTGTGTGTGGTTTATTTCCATGAGCAGAACCATTTTGTTGCAAATGTTTGTTTGTTTTTTTTTTTTTCCTGAAAAAGCTCAGATGTGCTTTACGAGTTGCTGGTGTTGTTGTAAGGTCTCTCCTCATGTGGAAGGGAAGAAACCGTGCAGGTTCATTTTCGCCAGGCTGAATCATAGAATTGTGAGGGCTGGAAGGGACCTCGAGGATCACCCAGTTCCAACCCCTCTGCCACGGGCAGGGACACCTCACACTAGATCAGGTTCCTCAGAGCCACATCTAGCCTTGCCTTAAAGATCTCCAGGGATGGGACTTCCACCACCTCCCTGGGCAACCTGTTCCAGTTTCTCACCACCTTCACGACGAAGAACTTCTTCCTAACATCCAATCTGAAGCTACCCACTTCTACTTTTGCTCCGTTCCCCCCAGTCCTATCACTACCTGACATCCTAAAAAGTCCCTCCCCAGCTTTCCTGTAGGCCCCCTTCAGATACTGGAAGACCACAGTAAGGTCTCCTCAGAGCCTTCTTTTCTCTGGATTTAAGAGCCTCTCAGTCTGATTTTCTCTAGATTTCTCTAGATTTTCTCTAGATTTAACACTCTCAGTCTGTCTTCATAGGTCAGGTGCTCCCAGCCCTCTGATCATCCTTGTGGCCCTTCTCTGGACATGTTTCACTGGCAGCAGCTCTCCATCCTGTCCCAGCAGCAGGTGTCCAGCTGCCCTCTTCTAATGGGAAGCATGACTGTGGTGAGAGAATATCACCAGGGCCTCAGGCTGCGTTGGCTTTCCAGACTGGGTAGAGTAAGGAGAAATTAAATGCTTATGTCTAAGACCTTTCAAAGTCTCTAACCAACTCACTTCCTGCCCATCTGGAAAGGCAAGCTTTTCGCCTGCAAAGTGTCTTGGGAAAAGAGGGGAGGAGGCAATATGTTGCTTTGGTGGAAGCATCTCATCTCCTTTGTCTTCCAAATGCCTTTCTACAGTGGGGATATAATCTGTGCTTCAAGGTGGCTCCCTGGGGGGCCATGATTTGGCAGGGAGACTGGTAGGGAGCATGTGCTCTGAAGCCAGAGAGCATCTCAGATGAAATGTTTGAATCTCATCACGCAGGTCTTAATAATCCATAAGTCTTCATATGGCCATAAGGTTATAAATTCAGAGATTTTGACCTCGAAGTCATTGAGGATGTTTAAAAATAGCTCACCCATCCTCATTTTATCACTCCATATACTCTGACACAATTTTGGAATCTGCTTCTATCCCATCTAGCAAGGGAATGCTGTAATTAAGAATCATTTTTGAAAGGTTGTTCTCTCTTAGCTTACGCCAGAATGAGACTTTATGTATTTTGCAGGATATTATAAACAATTCCGTGGCTAAAATTAGCAGTACAAAGGGAGCCCCAGTTCTTTCCTGTGCTGTGGTTTGTACCACAAAATCTTAGTGTTTTTAGATCATGACAGAGCCCTCTTAAAAACCTTGAAAGCATATTATGTCTGTGTCACTTTGGCTCAGTTAAGAATAGTCTCACCTCTAAGCCAGAAGGCCATGAGTTCAAGTTCCATGCCTGCCCTTGGACTTAGCCATCTCACAATAATTTTAATAGAGAAAACATTTTGAAATGGAACCATAAGGGAAGAAGAGTGAAGCTGTTGTGTCTGTGAGGCACTGAGTCATTAGCGGGTGATAAGTTAAACCACTGTTCTTACTACCCAGCTTTGCTCAGCAGGCATAAAACCTCTAAAAGAGAGGGGCTAGTCCTGATGGTGTGGCAGGATTTTCTCTTCTTGCCAAAAACTGTTGCAACACTGGGGAGGGTGTGCATAGCTAATGTTAACTGTCTGAAAGAAGTTTCCATTTTCATTGTGCTGCCACAAGGATGGGGTTCCTTGATTGTGCCATTGCTGTGCAAGAACTGAAAACTGAGACATGTCAAATGAGTCTCAACTTTACCTTTTGCTGCTGACCAATAACAGAAGGGCGAAGAAAAAAAAGAAAGAAATAAAACCAATCATGGAATCATAGAAGCATTGAATGGTTTGGGCTGGGAGGGACCTCCAAAGGTCATTTAGTGCAGCTCCCCCTGCAGTCAGCAGGGACATCCTCAACTAGACCAGGTTGCCCAGAGCCCCAGTTGTCTTTGAACTGAAAATGCCACAGGTAATTAAAAAAGTTAAATTTGCAAAAATACCCAACTGAATTGTGACATTAGGGCTGTGTGTGACAACAAAAAAGCCAAGGTGGTCTTAACTGCAAAGGTAAACTCCATATTGTGTCTGCTGGGACCTCCAGGTGGACTGCAAATTGCTGATGTCCTTTAACTTCCCTAGAGAGAGGGGGTTGGAGTGACTTAAGGTTTAAACTTTGTCATTTCATTTTGATTTGTGACAAGTATGAGGTCTTAGAACATGAGGTCTTTATGTTTGTTGGTTACCTTACCAGAATCTCACTTTCTCTTAAAAAGAAAACAAAAATCTTTCATTTTCTACTGATTTTACAGAACACTTAGGAAGGTTTTGGCTTATTTGTACAGAGTGGAAGCCATGTTGTAAAGCAACACTTAATTTCACTTGGTCCAGGACTATGGGTAGCTTACAACTGCTCACAACTGATTTTTTTTTCTCTTGAAAATAAATTTTCCCAATAATTTTCAATTTCTGTTCTCACGGGGTGAATCCAAAATGCTCCTGGATGGATGATTTTCTTTTGTTTAGTGATGTTTGTTGCACCTCAGTAAAGCTCTTGGTGTTTTCATACTCCTTTTCTGAGGGGTTTTGAGGCTCTTCCACTACAGGAATGTTGCTGTTCAACTTTCTGCTGCAAACTTAAAGTAGTTCTTAAATGGAGAGCATGGAGGATGGGTGATCTTTGACACTCTACTGGGGTAAGAGTACCTGCCAGAATTTGTAGACCACTGTCAATCTGCTTAACGGAAGGCTTATGAAACCCCATTAATGTGTATGAGAGCTTTGAATCTTAAGACTTAAATTATCAAATGAAACCTTTTGACAAGAACTCCGTCCAAGACATGTTTGGCATATGCCTAACATCTGAGAAAGGTAGATTTGTCTGCAGAAGATGCTGGTGGTTCTTGTATGTTCACCTGCTGAATAGGTTAAAAATACATTCCTGTTATTAACTCATTTCAGATAAACAGTTACTGCTGGTGCCACAGAACCTATAAGAACTAGAGCAAGAGATGGAGAACACAACCCCATGTCATGGCAGGAATGTTGGCCCACTTAGTCACATTTGGGACGTGGATTGGGTGGGCTGTGCAGTACTTGGGATGCAAGGTAAAAATTGGGTAAAGGGTGGGCTAACCAGCTAGCCTAGAGGGGAAGGTGTCCACAAGACAGATTCCTGCACTAAGATGTGGTTCATGCTGGGAGAAAAAGATTGAGAATCCTTCCTGTAGAGCCTGGCTTAGCAGTATTGCCTGAATATGAGGCAAAGGGGAAAGGAAATGGTGCTGCTCCAGAGCACAGTGATCCAACTGTGTGAAATCAGTGTGGGTGCTATTAAAATGCCATCTTCCTCTCCCTTCCCCTTTCCTTCCTCCCTCCCTCCCTCCCTCTCTGCTGTCAGCCTGGCTGAGGAAAAGTCAAATAATGTACGACTGTGTTCCTTGGCATCACAACTACAATTTCCCTTTAGGGGCTTCAAACTTGAGAATGGGAGGTTTTAAATCTTGCTGATTCGTGCTATTCCAGCAAGCATATGTGTGAGCAGAAAGAACAATGCCAGTTCAAAACAGAAATCACAAGTGACAAATCATTGCTGCTAAATCAGGTGTTGCAGAGGCCAGTAGAAAAATCAGACACTAAGAAAAAGTAGGAAATTACTTTGTTTAGAGCTGGGAAGGTTAATGAGAAGGAATTAGAAAGTGCTCTCTGTGTATTCAGCCCCTAAGGATTTGAGCAAAGTTAGAGGGATTTATTTACTGATTATCCAGACTATACAACTGGCAATAAGATTGAGGAATGTTGGAACACGCTGACATTTCTTATTTGCATCATTTACTATGGAGATCATTTGTCGGTACTGTACTGAGTTTGTGGTGAACCAGGGCTTAGTCTGGCCCAGCAGAGATGGATCTGGTACTTCTCATGGCTCAAGGGATGTGAGGGTGAAAACAGTTTAATGTCCTCTTTTGCCTCTCGGAGAGGAAACATCAAGTTTGTCTAGGTGCTTATCAGAGGAGAATTTCAGGATATTTTCCTAGAGATCATTAATTATGGGGCAGGGTGCAGTTGTAGGTGACGTTAGATCAACTGAAAGTAAAAGACAAGGCTGTAATTTAGAGAGCCCTTTCATTGGATGCTGTGCAGAGCTTCCCCACTGCAAGGCCTCCTCCAAGCCCGTCCCTCCCAGCATGCACACAGATATGCACACCGCCCTCCTCCTCCTGCATTCAAATTCCTTTATACCAGGCTGGTAAGTACCAAAAAGTTACCATCTCAGCTGAAAGAAACAAAGGGGAACCATTGAACAGGAGTTCAATACAAGATGTAGGGGAAAACAGAATAGTGATTTTTATTCTTTATTCTGAGTGCATACCTTTAAAATGTTCACGTTTGTGAAAATCATCCAACTTTTCTGTATTCTACACATACAATCATAGAATGGTCCAGGCTGGAAGGGACCCCCAAAGGTCATCTAGTCCAACCCCCGCTGCAGTCAGCAGGGACATCCTCAACTAGACCAGGTTTCCCAGAGCCCCATCAAAGACATGTGAAGTCACAAGATATGCTTTAAACATGTAACCTTGGATAATGTGTTTTCTAAGATTTGCCTTCACCAAGCCATTGTCCATGCACTGAGCACTTACTTGTCCTGTTTTGATCTCATGAAGTAAGACAGCTCCTTCTCCCTAAAAAGGACAGCCAAGTCTTCTGCACCATTGCTGGTATCAGGAAGATATTATAAGTGACTCTCTCTTGGTTACTGCGAAGCAAAAGTCTTCAACAGTCCTGCCAACATTTCATCTGAGAATGGTTTTGGTAAGGAGGTAGATAAGTGAGATGAAAGGCAAGGTGTTATTTCAGTCTTCGTGATGACTCTTTATACTTCTCTGATCAGATCAGCATCACGAGTGACTAATTCTCTTACTTTCTGTTTTCATCATCTTTGGTAGAAGCTCCAAGGCTTCTATTTGTTTCCTTTCTTGGTGGAACTGCATACCACAACCAGTAGCTTTAATCCTTTAATCTTCAGACGTCCAGTTGAGGCCTCCACCCATTGATTACCTCCTTTCACAGAAACTGATCCTGTTCCCTTCACAGTTAACATTCACTGCTGGATCGGAGTGTTGTCTCTGGAAATACATCTCATCCACTTGCTAACAAGAGCACAGTAAATTTCAGCCTGAACATCTTCTGGGCTAATCACCACATTTCAACTCTTCATCATGACAACTTGAATTCCAGGATATACTGGCCATCGTTTGAGGCCTCCTGATATCCGCTGACCTCCTTCTTCATTGAAATAATTGGAAATACCACATCAATAACATCTCACATCCTAGAGGTGGTTTTTTTCTAATGTGCTCTTATGGGGCATTTCACGTGTTGTTATGAGAAGGAAATTCTTTGCCTGAAAAGTTTGCAAATTCCAAAGTACTATTTGTTTTATAAACAAAGGTGCTGTTTTCTTTATGCCAGCTTCTTTCTGCTTTTGCTTGTCCAGCAGTCTGTTCTGAAAAGCATGAAGCAACTGTTGGCCCTGAAACAAAACTTGCAGCACAGGGAGGGTTATGTAAAAGTCTTTTGTATGAGAGACATACATGGCAGCAAGTGGTGAAGCTGGAGTACAGATTCTTTGAGGGGATATGGCTAATCACAACAGTGTTTGATTTTTTTTTTTATTTGATTTTTGCACAGAACCAAAAAGAAAAAAAGAAAGGCAGAAGATACTGTAATGTTGTCTGCATTTTTCAGAAACACTTCTTCTCATCATACTATTGTGGGATTGTAATTCCATGTCACATTGCAGCCCACTGGATGGAAGGGCTCTAAGAGGTTTATCCCCTGACTCATGTCAGGATCTCTGTACCTGGGCTATCTCTGAGGGATGTTGGTCTGGTCTTCAGAGGAGGTTCTGCAACCCTCTTAGTTCATCTGGCTCTGTGTTTCACTGTTCTTACCATGTAACACCATTGATATATTTGTTTGCCATCTTTTCCTGTTTCCGTAAACACTAATCTTTTGCCTTCCACAGCTGGTTTCTTTTGAACTCATCAGTCCCACGTGATCTTAGCTTTTCCTTTCAGTTAATATTGTACAGAGCCCTGAACATCATCTTCAATGTCTTCCTCTCAAAATGTGCCACAAATTCCTCATAGTGTGATTAACCAGAATAGGATGCACAATTCCTGTGCTGATTTCATAATAGCAAGACCTTGTTGACCAATACTCTGTTTACATTGCACATCAGCCACAGTCTTTTTTCTGCTCTTTAAGTGGCCATTCTCATGCTGTATGTTTATAACTGAGTTATTCCTGCCCAAACTGAGTATTTTCTCTTCATAAGAATTTAATCTGGTTTTTTAAACTATTTATACAGATCATTGTTAACTCTGATCCTACCATCTAACATATTTACATTCCCTTCCAGATTCTTCTCATCTATAAATGTAATAAGCACACACACACATAATCACACAATGTTAGGGGCTGGAAGGGACCTCCAAAGCTCATCCAGTCCAACCCCCTGCCAGAGCAGGATCTCCTGTACCAGATCACACAGGAACACATCCCAGCAGGTTTTGAATGTCTCAACAACACCCCTGGGCAGCCTGTTCCAGTGTTCTGTCATCCTCACACTGAAAAAAATCCTCCTCATGTTTCTGTGGAAATTGCTATGGCCTCAACTCCCACCCATTGCCCCTTGTCCTGTCATTGGGCATCACTGAGCAGAGCCTGACTCTATCCACTTTGCACTCACCCTTTACATATTTATAAACATTGATGAGGTCACCTCTCGGTCTGTTCTTTCCAAGCTAAAGAGCCTCAGCTTCCTCAGCCCAGAACTGGACACAATATTCCAGATATGGCCTCACCAGGGCAGGGTAGAGGGCAGGGAGAACCTCTCTCAACCTACTAACCACAGGCCTTCTAATACACCCCAGAGTGTTAAGGCATTAATAAGCACATTACAAATTACAGCCCATATGGAAGTCCTCTTGGACTTCCCACTTGGACAGGGAACCATTGGCAGCTTCTCTATGGAAGTGAGCATCCAACCAGTAACTGCAGGGAGAGCACACTTCCGTAATGAAAACGTCACTTGAGATCATGTCAGAAAGCTTTACTGAAGGATGAAAATTGTGACATCTAATGTTAATACCTTCCCCATAAGATCTGATTCTCTCCTGTAAAAAGAGGTTGGATTAATTTGACATGATTAGTTGTCAACCTGTTAAGAACTATTAAGACCAAAGTAACTCCAAATATGCCAGAGTTCTGGTAATACATCATTCATTTCTGTCTCATAGTTCCAAAACAGCTTCTTGATTGAAGAAGGCAGGGAGAGAGCCTAACATGGGGTTTGGATGTTTGAGGTGGTTGGAGCTATGTAAATATCTGAGGAGCAGTGTGTGAATTCAGCAGAAGGTTTTAGCTAATAGTTTGTACTGTACAATGTCTGCAACCACAAAGAAGGGTCTAAGCAGATGACTGTTTAAACTAATCCAGAGAGTTAAATATTTCTCAGTTAAATCGAGCTAGCCTATAGCTTTCTTCTGCATGGGTATGAAGCGAGAGAGATCGTGTGTGTGTATGGCAAAGATGAATTGGAGCCTCTGCTTAGAGCACTTTCCAGGCTGCTAATGCAAGCTCAAGAGCTGAAAGGGGCAGGCTGTGGGTGGCTGGCTCAGTAAAGGCAACAGCAGTACAAAGTCTGGAGATGCTGAAAGCATGGAAGAGTGCGGCGAAGTCACCCTCTGCGAGGCAAAAGGACGGCTTCCAAGCTACCCGGGAAGTGTTCTTTTTCTGCTGCTTGCTTTGTTGTAAATAGACAAAAGTAATGTATTGTCATTTAGTTGTGGTTCCTTCCAGTAAGAAAACCTCACTGTGTGAAGCCATCATGTGGTTTCAGCAATCCTCTGGCAAAAGGCATGTTATGTACAGCTGAGAGTATCCTAGCTAAATTATATGTACTGCGTGGAACTATGATTAAGGAAGAGTATCAAGGAATCAGATGTAATGATTTTGGAAAAAGCAGAGGGCTTTGGTGTGCTGAGTGTTGGTGCATTAAAGAAAAAAAAATACTTGGAGAGGAATAGAAAAAGCAGATTATAAATTGTGAATTAAAAGAAATGCAGTCTGGAGGGAATAATTCATTTTCAGGTGGTAGTTGTTGTTACGAACTTGCATCTGTAAATCAAAGATAGGAAAGCAGCTTTTAAAAGATTGGTTTCTTACTGCAGCCGTGGACTTAATTTCTTAGCATACAGAGCACCGCTTTGCCACTTCTTTGACTTTTGCCCTTTAGTCAGCCATCTTCCAGTCTGTTTCCTCTCATCATTTTTAACAGAATGCCTTTCTGATTACAGAAAATTGCTTGATACACTGCTGTCATGAAAATGCTAGAGAAATGCTCCTTCTTGGAACTGACATCAGGAATGTTATACAAGACATTCTTAAATATGCTGGCAGCTGCCCTGAACGTAATGAAATCATGGAAATTAGAAGTATTGCACTCTCTGTGTGGCCAGCTCAGGCCTGTTTGCAGTATGTTACCAGTTTTACTGTGAATCTCAAAAGGGATCACTTTTCCTGGTTTTTTTTTGTTTTTTTTTTTTTTTTTTTTTCCCCCTGGGACATTCTTCAACGTGCTTATAATTCCCGCAGTCAACAATATTGCCCTGATACCATGAGGTACTATTCTTTTTTAGTTTGGTTGTTTTGGTTTTTTTTTCACTATACACAATCCCTCATGCCTGCATCCCTCTGTACCACACTAAATCACTCCCTTTGGATCAGAGGGTTTATGGTCTTCAGAAGACCAATAACTGTTCTGGTAGAGAAGCTTGTGTAGGGTGAAATCCTATTTCCAATGCAGCCAGTAGCAAAATTCCCACAAACTTAAGTGGTTTGGATTTTGCATGCAGTTTTTAATCTTCACTTGTATGATGCTAATTAATCCTTAATGCATTCTTAATACAAGAATGCAGGAAAGGTACAAGAGGAGTAGCAAGCTATGCAGGCTTTGTTTTACTAGCATCTTTCCATGCAAGGATCACAAAGCCTATGGGGGGACCTGCTGCAGATCATAAGGAATAGAAATTATTTGCATTCTAATAAAGTGCAAAGAAGGTAGAAGGGAAGGACCTTCTCTCAGTAGCAATGTGTATAGGAAGGACATGGAACTGATGGGGCAGGTCCAGAGGAGGGCCATGACAATGATCGGTGGTTGGAGCACCTCTGCTACAAGGACAGGCTGAGGGAGCTGGAGGTGTTCAGTCTGGAGAAGAGAAGGCTCCAGGGAGACCTAATAGCAGCCTTCCAGTACCTAAATGGGGCCTGCATGAAGGCTGGAGAGACACTGTTTACAAAAGCCTGCAGTGACAGGACAAAGGCAATGGCTTCAAACTAGAGGAGAGCAGATTTAGATTGCTTGTTAGGAATAAACTCTTTACTATGAGGGTGGTGAAACACTGGAACAGGTTGCCCAGGAAGGTGGTTGAGGCCCCTTCCCTGGAGATATTCAAGGTGAGGCTTGAGAGGGCTCTGGGCAGCCTGATCTAGTTGAGGATGTCTCTCCTGAGGATGACTGTGTGGAGGAGTTGGATTAGATGACCTTTGGAGGTCCCTTCCACCCAGACCATTCTATGACTCTATGATTCTATGATAAATGGAAGCATTGCCCTGTCCTCTGTTACCTTCCCTTCATTTGTAGTTTCGGTTGGGTTTTTTCCCCCATCTATCCCTTCACCACAGCTTTGATGAGTTTTCATCAGATATTCAGAAATGGAATTTTCCAAGATGAATCTTCATTACATGGTTTCTGACTCTTTTTAGTTTCTTCCATAATTTCTTTTTTAGAGGCTTACAAAAGCTTCTAAAGTAACTGCAGTCCCATTAATTTGGAATAATAATCATAATCATCCTGTCAGAAATTCACAGCACTATTAAGCAAGAGTTAGCTGAACAAGAACTTAGCCCAGATTCACTTGCTATTGCCAATACTTGATATTGGAACTAGTGAGTTCTGGCTCAAGGATGAGGAGCACTAAAAGGGGATGGTGGCCACCTTGGCTCTTGGGAAAGGAGACACTAATATCTATTTCCAGCTTCTTCATTCTCTTTTTCTGTTCATCATGAACATTCTGTAGAAGTGTGGTCAGAGAGATGCAAGAGCTTTGCTACTCATTCTGTTTTGGATTTATTCATTGCAATGTATTTGTCAAATCCTTTCTAGGATGCAGAGTGGCAAGGACTTGGACTGAGGGGTGGCTTGCACCAAAGCCAGAGTTACTGTGATGCTAAGTGGGAAAACCAGCCAATTTGAAAGAATGACATAGAGATGGGATAGGGCATCTACAATACTGTTGTCATCTTGTGATGCTGAGTTTTACCAGGCAGCCTTACTCTCAGATGTTGTTGTTGGCACAGTGCAGAGACAGCTTACAAAGGAGAGCCTGGCAATGTGTGTAGGTGTACTGTGGAGCACAGAAATCTGTTAGAAGCAGATTTCCATGCGCATGATGTGATGCAAACAAGATGGTTTCTGGCATGAAAAGTCTTCAATTGAGACATCAAATCATTAAGAATGCTATGGCCAGAAGCTTTCATAATAAATTACTGTAAACTCACAAAAGAGTGATCTTTTTTGATTTCAAAGAAAATAAATCAACAATATGAAGTCAGCTCTATTGCAGTTTCAAACAAGAGGCAGACTCCTGAAGTATTATCCACTTTCTGTAAATATCACCTATGAGCCTGTATATAAAAGGTTAAATGTTTGCAGACTGTTACCCTTTGCCTTAAAGATCAGAGACAAATTGCTATTTTTACTTTACGTTCTCTTGATGAGGATAATGATAAACATCTGTCACTTTGCTGCTTAGCCAGCTAACACTCTTACTGCAATCTGTAATTTAAATAGTAATAGAGGAAAAAAAAAAAAGAAAGAAAAGAAAAAATACACAGATGAACTGCACTTTATATACATAGTGAAGAAGAAAAGGAAGAGGAAAGGAATCAAATGGAAAAGAACTGGAAAAAGAACATTTTCAGACTGCCGTTACTTGGCTAAAACCTGTGGATATATGATAGATGAGTGATTTTTCCATTTATTTGCTATTTTGCAGGGAAAATTACAGTTAGTGTCTTTTCAGACATGAAGGCTAAGGGAAATACTCCATCTGCATGCTGTAACTTTTTGGCATATGCTGTTTATTAACAGAATGATTAAGGTTGATATGGTAGTGTGTCTACTGGTGTTGCAGGATTGAGAATGCTATTTTCATCCAGAGCTCTTTTAGTGTCCTCCACAGTCGCAAAATTTTAAGGAAGCACTGCTGATTATTTTCGAAGTCCATAGATAAGCTGCTTCCCAAGTAATCTGTCTATAATTAAAAATGATCTGAGCTTTTGAAACTTCTTTTGCAAACATTTAGTTTTGCTTCTCAGTGGTAAGTTAGATCTTATTTCTTAATGAAACTGTAACTTAGCAAGTCATGACCATTGACGTTTCATTTAGACTGGACTAATCATAGAATCATAGAATGCTAGGGGTTGGAAAGAACCTCCAGAGATCATGTCCACCCCCACCCTGCAAAGCAGGAGCACTTAGGGAAGGTCCCACAGGCAGGTTTTGAAGATTCTAGAGAAGGAGACTCCACAACCTCTCTAGGCAGCCTGTTCCAGTGTTTTGTCATCCTCACAGTGAAAGAGGTTTTTTTCTCATGTTGAGATGGAATTTCCCGTGCTTGAGTTTACATGCATTGCCTGTACTCAAGCTGTCATTTACAAGAAGTAAATACAAAATGGTCTACCTGCCACTGATGCATGAGCAGAAGACTCTTCATTAGGAGATGAAACTAGGAATCTCTTTTGGCCCAGCAAGAATGGAGTTCATGCAAGGAAAAGCCTCTTGTAGTGACATGTTTGGGTGTCTGGCTCTTATGATCTGTTCTCTAAGGGGTTAGCTGCTGCTTTCATCTGCTCCAGAGCTCTGCAGAGCACTTGGTACATGCAAATTTCAGGTGAACACTATGTTGTAAATGGAGTTGTACTGACAGGGGTCTGGCTGGGATTGAACTATTTCTGGTTACTGCGTTACTCACTTTTTGCAAGTACTTTCTCTTCATGTTAAGTTTCCAGGTACCTACAGAACAGGTTCACATTTTATAGTTTATGCTAATATGGCTTTGGTGGTCATTTTCAGGCAGGTGTTATTATATGTCAGCTTACAGAAAGGGCATTGATCTTCGTAATTTCCAGGTTGGAATTTCATTCTTTTGGCATCTTTGAGCCTCAAAACAGCTTGGTTTTCATCAAAGGGCTACTTTTCTTTTTTAAGGTTTTCTTATATTTATACAAGGCAGACCAAAGCAAAATGTATCCTTTTTTAGCTTCCAGTTACAGTCCTGGTATTTTCTATAATTAGGTCAGCTGTTTATCTACAAATAAGTTTGTTTGATTTTTTTTTCTGCCCAATGAAAAAGAAACCTCTAATATATGATTCAGCCTATGTTATGCTGAGTCTTGAGCACTGGAACCAATGATGCTTTTGCTGTTATTCTTCATAAATTCATTCTTTATGTAGGTGGTGTTCACATCTAACAAACATTGAGGCTGGAGTGTGGAATTTGTCGCAACTGACTCAGTCTTAAATAACAAGGATGGGTTTTACCCATAGGAGGGTAAAATTTAAACCCCAAATTTATGGTGCTGCTTTCCTGCATGGTTCAATCTGGCTGAGTCCAAATGGTACAAGATTTGATAATGAGTATTGCATTAAGTGATCTGAGAGAATTTCTTGGGCTTTCATTTGCCACTGCATGTGTTGGTCTGAAAAGTTTCCTTAATACAAAAATCTGTGTGAAAATGTACAACGTGCTTTGTCAGTTTCATATTGCATTAACCTCTAGAAGTCGACATTTCATGATGTTAAACCCTAATGTTAAACAGGACAGTACTTCACATTAACTTCCAGACATTCTCTGTCTGAATTACATTGCTGGACTGCTCAGTGTAAGTCCAGAATTCCCCCCCAACATATTTGCAGTTTATTGTAGTCTGAAAGTCTTGACTTTAAAATTGTTTTTCTCTTTTTCCTGCGTAGACTGAAAATGAGGAGAATGGCCAAGCAGACAATTTTTCAATGGATCCCCAGCTGGAGAGACAGGTGGAGACAATTCGGAATCTTGTGGACTCCTACATGTCTATTATCAACAAATGTATCCGAGATCTGATACCGAAAACAATCATGCATCTCATGATCAATAATGTAGGTACCAGCCAGGGTTCTAAATTGATTTAACATATCTGTGTAATCTCTTACTCTCAAACACAGAGTTCTTGAATATAGCAGCAACAGCAGCATCTACTGAAGAGAAGGACATGCTCCCATAAATGCCACACTTTCAGACAAAATATTTCAGTTGTCCAAGGCAGTAGAAGGTTCTGCAGCCTTCTGAAAGGCTGGCACACTGCCTTGAGTGCTTACTACAAAATGATGAAGATTGAATTTAATTGTATCTTAATCAGAAAATGTTATTTACTAAAGGGAAATCAAGGAGGGTGTTTTTTTTTATTATTTTTCATTGTCTTGCTTTTGATGTAACAGGAAAGAGGAGTTGGGAGCCTGTGAGATCAGCAGAGCAGGGCTATGCTTCCTTGATTTTTTTAATCTGTAGCTTTTTCTCATGGTGTCTTAAAGCAGTTTCTGTCTTGTTTGGGTTTCTTTATATTTTCAGATTACTATTTTCAAGGAATAAATCTAGAAACCTTGGACACTGCTGTTTAGATGTGGTGGTTTGATTTATCGTGTGTTCCTTTTCTTACATCTGAAGATTATTTGGTTAAAGAAATGGCTTTGAGATATTATCACTACACTGGGATCTCAGTCTTTGCCTCCTGGCAGAGTTCTGAATGGAACTCGTTGAAAACTAAGCTTAATATTAGTGCCACTGCTACCATATAAATAAATAATGGAGAGCACAGATCCTGTTAGCTCTGGGTAGCCCTTTTCTATGAAGTCATCAAACCAATCAGTCCTTACAAATGTTATAATGCAGATCTGGGTAGAATGTAGCTTTTGCTTTTGATTCAGGGCTGCCTCTAGCCTTTGTCTGATGGACAACTACATGAAGGGAGGTTGTGGCCAAGTGGGGCTTGGTCTCTTCTCCCAGGCAACCAGTGACAGAACAAGAGGACACAGTCTCAAACTTTGCCAGAGTAGGTTTAGGCTGGATGTTAGGAAGAAGTTCTTCACAGAAAGAGTGATTGACATTGGAATGGGCTGCCTGGGGAGGTGGTGGAGTCACCATCCCTGGAGGTGTTTAAAAGGAGACTGGATGAGGCACTGAGTGCCCCGGTTTAGATAATTAGAAGGTGATAGGTTGGACTTAATGATCTCCAAGGTCTTTCCAACCAGGTTAATTCTGTGGTTCTGTGATTTCATTAGTACTGTAGAACTGTGTGGTACTGAAGATGTAGGTGGTTGGATAGGAAATTTCAGTGAGATTTCTTGGTACGTACAATGTGAGCAGAAGTTTTTGCATGAGAGCAAGAGAGATTCTTTAGGTGCAGGGGAGTTGGACTCCAACTAATGCTCTAATCATGGGTGCATTTTTACAAAAGAACATGGAATTACAGGTGAGTTTTTTACATAAGAACATGGGAACAGTAGAACTGTTTTTTTGTTTTGTTTTTTTTTTTTTCCCCTGAAGTCAATCATTTCCCTCGACTTCATAAGGGTGAGCATGCTTCCTCTGCTTTTTCCAGATCATAGCTAGCAGCTTGCTGCTTTGACTTTGCACAGCTTCAGCGCTTTTTTGAAAAGGCTGGTCTTTAGCTCTCATTTAATAAACAGAGTTCAGTGAGAAGTTCCTTTTGAAAGCTGACATTAAATTTTTTGCCACTCACCTCCTCATATGGAATAGCTTAAGGGGCTCTGAAGTGTGTGCTTTACTCAGAAGTGGAGTGCTGTAAGATTTTGTACTTTCAATCTCATCAGCTGTTAGTTACATCAGCAAAGGCTGTCGTGCTGGCTGACCGTGGCACATAGAAACAACATGCTTAAAACATCATTCACCTTTCAGTTGACCTCATAGTCCACAGCTCACCAGCAAGGCCAAATACAGCTAGAATGTCCTCCTTAATCCTAGAATTGAAATTTGTGGCAAAGAATCAAAACTTTTAAAAGGGCTGTGAAGAGTGAGACTAAAAACTTTAACACCTTTTTTCCTGTGCAGCATAGGCAGTAAAGTACCGTATTAAAAACAACAGCTATAATATTTATTTTCTTAAAATCAGTGCTATTAAAAAAGAGAAAGAAATGCTTGAATTAAGACTGCTGAGCCACACCAAAATGTTGTGCAAATTGCTGGAAAGCAGTGGAGCCGTGATGAAAAGTGGGTCCTCCTAAGTTGTGTCTGTTTTCCTTGGAGTCTTTAGAAGTCCATCCCGTCCACCAGTGGTTAAGTGAAAGCACCCTCTCTTAATGAGCATATTCTGTACTTTTTGCTGCCCCATCATGTTGCCTCCAAAACTCTGGAAATAAATCGATCCCAAGGAGTTTGTTTCCATGACAATCATAACCTCCCAAGTACTCCTAGAATTTACTTTCCACTTTGTGGGCCTGTAAATGAGCACTTATAATTCAAGGGAAGTATCAGATTCAAACTCAGTGCACAGAAAATTAGATGCTGTCCCTAAGCATATTTTGAGGCCTAAAGCCTAGACTGCTGTATTCCATATGCATCCCTTATTCTTCCTGTAGGGTGGATGTTGATTACCTTAAAAGAAAATACATTTACCACACAGAACTACATTAGGTTACCATTAGCAATTCAAACATGCCCAAACAAAACAGACATTTCAGAATTTGTATTTCATGGTGCCTAGGTACCACAGCTGATACCAGAGGGGTGGTCTTACAGTAGGCAGTGTATATTCCTTAAACAGTGCTGATGTTCATCTCAGCTGAGTAGAAAAACTCCAAAGTACTTGTTACTACCAAGCTTAAGGTATGGGCTGTGTTTGCATTTGAGACAGTGATGTGTATTGTAGTCTGCTCAATGAGGTATGAAGTTGCAAGCCCATCTTATCCCACTTCAGAGTGACAGGACAGGCTTTTCTGGCGTTGGTGTTTCAGATGCTTGCTTCACGTTTGACTGCGCATCTGATGTCCACGAAGGAAAATCTTTGAAGCTATTCTTCTTCTATCTTTCTGTTTTCTAGAAAGGAACAAAGGTGTTAAATGTTACTTTCCCTTCTTTTTCCAAGCTGGAGAGAGTGGCTATTCTGGAAGATCTTCCTCTGTCCAGTACAAAGCATCTGAACGCAGAAGACAGGAGGTTGATCCAAGAACCATCCTTAACACAGCAGTCTTTCCCTTCCAGAAGAATTTAGGGAGCTACTTGAGTCTCCTGCTAGTGGCAGACACTGATCTCTCTTGATAATTGACACAGGCTGATTATTTTCAAACAGATATTTGTGGTTTAACAATGCCTTTACAATCAGCTCTGGCCTTAATCTAATTTTAGGATGACGACGACTTTTTTTTTTTTTTGAAGTGATGCCATTAAAATGCTCTTTTCATCAAGCAGAATGTGATGCTGTTTAACTATGATATCTGTTTTTAATGTGGAGTTTTTTGCAATCATGAGGAAAGTAGTGTACTCTGGCTCTTGATCAGTACCATCTACTGGAAAACAGCATGAGACTCATGGAAAATTTTTGCAGGCTTTGCTAAGAATTTGTGCATCTCCTGTCATACGTGAATAGGAAATGACAGCCAAGCCCAGACAATATGGTTTTGTTTCCCCGTAAGGTCTGTCCTGGTCTTCTTTTCATTGCTAGGTGATCATAAAGGGTCCCATGCCTATGCAGTTTGATTGCTCTTACTGACCTTGTCTGAACAAAAACATTGCCTTAGTCTGTGTGTTGGGATTTAAATCAATGTCACTAAACTAGCACAAGCCTATCTGCAAATGTAGCTCAGGTTCATGTAATCAGAATCTTGAGAATGTATTATGGTTAATATCTCTAGCTCTAAAAAGCTTTATAGAGCAAAAAGCCAGGTGAGAAATAGATCAGAACAGCAGTGAAAGTCTCAAATGCAAGGTTTTAGTGGGTCAGCAGTTGCTTTACTTACCACAGCCTCATTTTTCAGAGTACTTCTAGCTTTTTATCTCTCCTAATGTAGCTCAGGTTTCCATAACCAGAGCAGGCATAGCAGGAAATCAATACAGTAAATCAGATTACTTGAAGACTTCTCCCTTCAGTTTGAAAGTGTGTGGATGGGATATTTAGAATCTGATGTTTTCGGAGATGAAAGATGCTATCTGCAGTAAAGTAAACTGTTGCTAAGAAAATAATTGGCAGAGGTGTTATAATGCTGGGAAATTCCCAGGAGAATTTAGTATCTGATGGAATAGCTGCCACTTAACCTCTCAACCAGCCATTTAGAACTGGACCAAAATGCCAGCTGACTGAACTGTAAGCACAGATGTCAGCTTAGAGCTTGAGACATTAACTCCAACCATCTTGTTTCAAAGACAGACCAAAAAAAAAAAAAAAGCCACGGTGCATTATGGAGCTATTGCTAATAATTGCTAATTGTGTTAAGCCCATCTGCTTGTAGGCAGCCACTAAAAGGTCCTGTCCATCCTCTTCCCAGCTCTGCCCAGCTGCATATGCCAGCCTTTCCATGCAACTAGACCTCAGGCTGCTACACCATCAGCATTTTCAAGTTCCTAATCTGACCTAACAAAAATTGCATGACCAGTAGAATTGATGTAAGGTAGCAGGGAAAACTGATTAAATTGTGATAATGTCTTTCCTGGTTCCATGAATCTCACACTTAAAAGATCACAGAAAAAGAAAATCACAGAATTAACCTGGTTTGTTTTGTCTGGTGAAACAGGTAAAGGAATTTATCAATGCAGAGCTCTTGGCTCACTTGTATTCTTCTGAGGACCAAAACACCCTAATGGAGGAGTCAGCCGAACAGGCACAGAGGCGAGATGAAATGCTCCGCATGTACCAAGCGCTGAAGGAAGCCCTGGCAATCATTGGAGATATCAGCACCAGCACTGTCTCAACCCCTGCACCCCCTCCTGTAGATGACTCCTGGCTTCAGCAAGCTCGCAGGTAAGGCTCTCCAGATTTGTATTGTAATGAAGTCTAGGACAGGCAGATATTGGCAGCAGCAGCAGATTCCTCCCTGCCCATCTTTTGGGGCAGATACCTCTAGATCTTTAATGATACCTGAAGAAAGTCTACATGAAGGCTGGAGAAGGACTGTTTACTGTAGTGATAGGACAAGGAGCAATGGTTTGAAATTAGAGAAAAGTAGATTTAGTTTGAAGGTTAGGAGGAAATTCCTTACCATGAGGGTGATGGAACATTGGAACAGGTTGCTCAGGGAGACAGTTGAGGCCTCATCCCTTGGAGATATTCAAGGTCAGGCTTGACAGGGCTCTGGGCAACCTGATCTAATGGAGGATGTCCCTTTTCACTGCAGGGGAGTTGGATTAGATGACCTTCGGAGGTCCCTTCCAACACAAACCATTCTATGATACTATGATATCTGTGAGTTAAATCAAAACACTTCCCATGTATACGTGTTCTATGGATACGTATATGAACACCAGACAGGTTTTTTGCCTTGCAGAAGACATCCCATGGGCTTAGTTTGCCCAATGCTTCGGAGAGCAGCTATGCATCCACAAGACCTTTTCTTTCAAGCAATTATAATAATTATCTCAGGCTCCATGTCCTAGAAAATCTACTTAACATTATTAGAACTCTTAATACTAGAATCCTGTAAATTTACTTCTTTGCTTCTGTGTTTATTTCAATCATAGGGCTGCAGGAAAGGTAAGTGTGATGCTCTGACACTGACAGCAAAGAAAAAATTGGTTGTCATAGGCATAAGAAGGGATTTCTTTTCTGTTTTGTTTTATGGGGTTTTTTTGTTGATTTTTGTTTGTTTGTTTGTTTGTTTTGTTTTGTTTTTGTTTTGTAAAGCATCCAAAACCTAACTCAAACTTCTGAATGTCCGAAATTTCTGTTTCACTAGATCACCTCCTCCAAGTCCCTCAACTCCGAGGAGGCCTACATTAAACAATCCCCCAACCAGACCTTTATCTGGCCGAGGACCTGCTCCTGCCATCCCATCTCCAGGCCCTCAGTCAGGAGCTCCTCCAGTCCCATTCCGCCCAGGACCACTGCCTCCATTTCCAAGTGGTGGCGAAGCCCTCGGAGGACCTCCTCAGGTTCCCTCTCGGCCAACCCGGGCTCCTCCCAGTGTCCCAAGGTAAGATGTCTGATCTCCCTGGTGATGGGCATGGTTCTCTCCCTCTAGCATAACAGACAGATTGTGCACTGTGTTGGAAAGTCAAGTACCATTGGTGAGGAAGTCTTTGTAACAAAGTAAAACTGGGCATTCACTGCAGAGAGTAAAAGACATTTTGAGCAATCAGTGTTTAGCACAGATAGGATTTCTTGGGAAAGCAGGAAGTGTTTTCATGGAAAGAAAAGTTCCAGTCGGTTTGAAGACACTAGATCTTTTTACTTGAAGAGTCCCTCTTCTGGTTGTGTTCTACCCATGCAGGGGTTCACAGAGGAAGAGAGGTCATCCACCTCTCCACCAGAACTGGGTACAGCTCCTCATGTCTGCTCTTCTGAGTCCTCAGCAGAGGAAGTAAAAGCTCTTTTGGGAGAGAGCAACAACAATCCCTGTAGAGCTAGTGTGACAAACTGATAAGATTCTGATTTTTTCATTCCACAATGCAAGATGTTTACATTCGGTTGAATGAGTCCCTAGCTGTATAAAGATGTAGGTCATATGGCACAAAATGATTAGGTAAGGAACAGGAGTTTCCTGACCACATCGTTTCCTTTTCTTCCCTTTCCAGACCTTTCCATTTATCAGTACTTTTAAAAGTAGCTTTGTGTATTTTATTGTGTGGTATGAACTGCTTTTTTTTTATATGTTATATGAATACATGTCCTTAGTATTTCTTTTCACAATGACATAATACATGTAATCACTCATATATAAAATATATATCTATATCACAGAATCATTCAGGTTGGAAAAGACCCTTAGGATCACCAAGTCCAAATGATATCCCTATTCTACAAGGTTCACCCTAAATTATATCCCCAAGCACCACATCCAAATGACCTCCAAACACATCCAGGGTTGGTGACTCAACCACCTCCCCGGGCAGCCCATTCCAATGCCTGACCACTCTTGCTAGGAATTTTTTTTTTCCCCTAATATCCAGTCTAAACCTACCCAGTTGTAGCTTGTGGCCATTCCCTCTTGTTCTGTCACTAATCACCTGTGAGAAGAGACCAACACCAACCTCTCCACAACCTCCTTTCAGGTAACCGTAGACAGTGATGAGGTCTCCCCTCAGCCTCCTCTTTTTCACACTAACCATCCCCAGCTCCTTCAGTCGCTCCTTTTAAGATTTATTCTCCAGGCTCTTCCCCAGCTTTGTTGCCCTCCTCTGCAGTGGTTCCAGCACCTCCACATCCCTCTTGTACTGAGTTGTCCAAAATAGAACACAATACTTGAGGTGTGGCCTCACCAGAACCGAGTACAAGGGGGCATGATATGAAAGCCTTCAAATCAGAGGGCTTTGGTAACTTCCTAAATTATGATAGATTGGACTTGATGATCTCAAAGGTCTTTTCCAACCTGATTGATTCTGTGATTCTAGGGCAGATTAGTCCAGGCTGGAACAATGGAGTTTCTCCATTTTAAATAAATTAACTGTTACATTAAAATTAGTCACAGTTTGCAAAAACAACCAGCCAAACACCCAACTCACCAGTTAAATAAAAACAAGAAGAAAATGTGTACATTTTCAGTCTTAGAAATGGCAATTGAGAAGAGAACCTTTGGAGAAAACCTTTCTTTTAAATAGGTGAGATCTGTTGTCAGTAAGTTAAATTTGAGGCTCATTTTCTAGCATAATTACTCTTTATAGTATGGAGAATAAATGAATGAAGTATATGAAAGGAATGAATTATTTTTATATACTTGCTATGAATCGCATCAGTGCCCAACTGTGAAATGCACTCTTTCACCTCAGTGTGTATCTTGTTGCTTGCAGTAGGACCACTAGGGAGAAATCCAGAACTGCCTTTCTGGGTACTAAACTTTGTGCAGAAAGGGGAGAAGCCTAAGCAGCATCTCCTCACTGAAAGAGCCTGAGAATGAGCCGAAGGGCACTGGCCCCCGTGTTTCCCCTGTGCCTATATCAGTAAATCGCATCCTAGACAGAGAAATGAGGTCCAGTGTGTCGTCAGTTGTACTGCTGGAGAGAACCATAGCTTCCTGGTGTAGCTCCCCTTGCCTTGCAAATGAGCATGTCTCCTTTGTCCTGCTTGGCCATGATTTTGCATGAGCACAGCTTTCCTGAGGTGGTTTGCCAAGAGCATGTCTGATGATAATCTTTTTGATTCAAAAGCAATAGGTGGGATAGAGAACAGAAAAGGAATTTTCTAGAGCATGACAAACACTTGGGTAAGCAGCCTGGGAGCAGCTCAATTCACGAGTGCCCCTGGTGGCATGGAAAGCAGTGGCTGATAAAGGAGGTCAGTGTTTTTACAGAGCTGGAGCTGGATATACACTTGAGTGTACGACTGCTTGACATTTTTGTGGAGAAAAATATCTGCAATACACATCTTCTGGACTGGATCCTAGATGATTTTTTTAGAGCCACGAAAGCCTCAGATGTTTAAAAAAAAAAAAAAAAAATCTCAGCTGCTTAAGAATAAAGGAAGGGTTTGCCATTTTGCTGAAACTTCAGGTTTCTCTTGCTGACTAAAGTGAGAGAGAGGAAATCCCAGGGAAGGGGCTGCAGGGGAAATCACCTGAGGGGGACAGTGCGGCCAGCTCCCGTGCCTATTAAATGTTTCTTTTGAGCCCTGGAATTTCTGCTACGCTTGGTCTGGTTTTAATAACAGCCTTTGCAGGATCATAGGAAATTGACTCAGAAAATGAGTCTGAGATATTAAAAGGGGAAAAAAAGAAAAAAAGGACTTTTGAGGAAGAGTTCTTGTGGAAACTTGAGCTTTCTCCATGACTTGTTTTTGAACTGAGGCTCTGTGCTCCAACTGCTCTACCACCATTTTCTGCTGAGATTTCTTGAAGAGTCAGAATCTCTCATACCTAGGGAAATACTTTGGCTTCCTGAGAAGAAAATTGTATTTTTAAAGTTCATCTAGGTTTCCAAAAGAGTTTTTTGTGGCAGTCACTGTCATGTGGAGCTGAAAATCCTTACATGCTGAAGAAAAGTAAGCTTCATATTTTTTCCTGTTCCACCTTAAGATAAAAATAGTAATTTTGGGGGGTAAGACTTGGGCCATCCTATTCCAGTGAGTGACAAAGCACATACTTGGGTTGAACAACCAGGCACCTTATAGTGAGATACAGCTCCTGGCTTCAAATAATTTTTCCCCAAGCTTTATTAGCACTCAAAAAATTGTACAGAAGTGGTTACCTCTCAGCGTTTTCTCACTGTTGCTCGCTTACTGTACAGGGAAAGGAAAAGAGTTAGGGGAGCAGGAAATAATTTTCTTCCTTGCTTCGCTCTGATTCTAAAGCTGGTTTGGGTTATGTGCTCTGAATATTTCTGTAAGGAAACAGAAACTATTTGCATGATACATGTCTCTTTTAATTAATCCCACTTGAGGTGGGTGGATCTCTCCCAGCAAAGCCTGTGAGTAAAGGCCCCTGGCTTTAAGGGCTTGATGCCAAAGCATATATGATTTGTGAAATACTCCTTGCTGCCAGAATTTAGATTATTCCCTCTCTCTCTTAAAAGGCTGCAGTAGTATTTTGAAAGAAAATGCAGCTGTGCGCCTGCTTTAGTAAGATGGCTTTAAGCTAGCACTAGAACCCCTTTAGCTTACCATGGTGTGTGTTTGCCTGCCTGTTTGGAAAGTCTGATCTTGACCAATTTTAGTTCTACTGTGGATGCCTTGATTTATGGCTTTTAAATGTCCTGAATGGGTATTTCAGCTTTGCCACAAAGAAAACAATTGAATTGGAAATGTTCTTCTCTTGGCAGCAGAGTCCATGGTGTTACTGGGAGTGGGAGAGTGCTCCCTTTTTCTCTCTTGTGTCCTGCTCTGCGGTGCTACTGTGGATGCATGAAGACACTCCCAACAAAGCACTGGAGAACATTACTTGTTTTGCCATTAAAGCATACATGACCTCACTTGATGTGGAATTCTGGGGCCTGGTTAAATGGGGGTCTTGAAGGGCTGGACTCCAGCAGGCAGGAACATAAATGGCCTTGAGCACACTGGTGTCACTCACAGGCTTGCTAGTGCTTAGTCCGTAGGGGCTAAGGGTGGTCTTTACACGTGAGGCAAGCAGCAGGGAGGGAATTCGTGTTGTGCTGTTCACAAGCAGTCGCAGACTCTCCCTACAATTTACTTCAACCTACAGCCAGCCAGCAGAGAAGGGGTGATGGCTGCTCTGCAGCTATGTTTTATTATGCCACCGAGGCTAATTACATGACCTGTTGTGTTTGTAACTAACCTACATTGTAAGCCTGATGGCTTACACATATTTCTCCCAACTCGCCACGAAAAATACTTATGTTTGACAGTAATTACAGTCAGAAAGTTCCAGACAAAGCCAGAAGCACTGCTGAAAGCACTACTGCCTGACATTCCCTGGTCGATGCCCTCTGCACTCAGCTCTCTGATGGGCAGGTATCAACCATTCAGCTTTCTGTGATGCATTTTCACACATTAGAGTTCTTTGGAAAGATTTAATGTAATGTCTAACCCTCTGCACTGAGTGATAAAAGGATCTCTTGCAAAAACAAATTGCATGTGATCTTCTGATTAAAATCTACTATAGTGTATAGGCATGTAAGGCCAGAAAAGTTATCCTGCCTTAGCCTGGGAATCTCCTCTCTTTAGGACGTTGGACCTTGCAGCCTTAAAAGCTTACTCTGCTATATTTTTGGGTGGAATATATATGCTAACCAAATATCTGTTGCATCAAACTCTTCTGGCAGGATGAGTAAATGCCCACCCTAAAGCTTTTGCACGATGAGTTGGGTGATCTAAATCTGAACACCCAAGCAGAAGAGCATACCTCTGTCTACCAGTACCATCAATTCATCCACTCTGAATGGATTTTTCAGTGAAAGTTATTTTCTAAAAGTATAACTGTCAATTAGAAGTGTTTCATGCAAGCAAACAAACAAAAATACTACATGGAGGGATTTCAAAATCCTTCTGGATTTCAGAGCAAAAAGGAAGTATAATAAATTTATTCTGCATTTCATGTCTCTGATCAAATACAGCTACACAGGTGATGCAGAGCCCCAGCCCATCACAGGAGGGGGATACAACTCTTCCCAAGTCAGTACGTTTCCAACTCTGCCTGTCCAAGGACCCCAAAATCACAAGACTTCTGAGAATATCAGTTATTCTTCCTGTGAATTCTGCCCTGGGGAAAGGCACTCCTGTGCAATTTGTTACCAGACAAATTTACATTTCTTGTTGAAATCCACTCCCCGTAATGTGTTCCTTTTGCTGCTGGCTGCTTCAAGAAGGAGACTCCATTTATTTTCCGTTATCTCTTATATAGGATTTCTGCTTTTCCCCCATCTTCCACTAGCTCCTTTATCACTATTTTGTTTTCCTTTTTGCCTGACATTCCCTTGCTGTCCCTTTCTTGACCATCCTGTTTGCTTCCTTTTTCACCTCTTCCCTTCACTTGGTTTCCTGCCTGGTACATTTATCTCTCTTCCAATGTATTCCCTCCTTTATTTTTCACTGTCTTGTCTTGGTTTCTTTCCAACTTATCCCTTCCTTGGCACCTTTGAAAATCTGTCTCCTGCTCTATGCATTTCTGTCTTTTAAAAAGTTTTTCAGGCAGTTTGCAAACTGTAAAATGCAGTATTTGGCAATGTTTCTTAACAGCAGCCTAGTGTCAGTAGCTGTGCCACCCATTAGAAACACAAGCTGCACTACTTAGAGTAGCCATAATGCCATGTGCAAAACCAGCTGGGGGTTGGTTGTCTTACCTGAGGTCATCTTGCATTTTCAGTCCTAACAGAAGCAATTAAAGAAGTCCCATTCTGGATAAGTATTGGGGGGGGGGGGGATTGAAAAGAAAGCAGGTCACAGCAGGTTTTAAAACCATGTAAACTATCACAGTACAGCAACCCTGGTAGTTTCATTATAATTGTGCAATACTGATCTGAGGAGAAACTTGGAATGGCATTTGCACAGAGCTGATTCTTGAGCTGCCTGAACTGTAGCACTGTGAGACTTAGAAGGAGGGTTTCCACTTCTGCTCTGGGAGCATCCCTGATTCTTGCACCTAAAAGGATGGCTTCTACACTAGCAACAGTATTCTATTAATTGCCTTCATACACCCCTCCTCCTGTTGACTGTCCTGAAGATCAACTTAAACAAAGTTCATGGGATGGCAGACATTGCAGCCTAGGTACTGTGTCTCCCCTACAAAGAGAGACTGAGAGCCCTGGGGCTGTTTAGTCTGGAGAAGACTGAGAAGAGATCTATCTCATCAGTGTGTACAAATATCTGAGGGGAGGGTGTCAAGTGGATGGGGCCAATCTCTTTTTGGTGGTCAGCAGCAATAAGACAAGGAGCAATGGCTACAAACTGGAACATGGAAGGTTTCACCTCAACATGAGGAGAAACTTCTTTACAGTGAGGGTGAGAGAGCCCTGGACCAGGCTGTCCAGAGAGGTTGTGGAGTCTCCTTCTCTGAAGACTTTCAAAGCCCACCTGGATGCATTCCTGTGCAGACTACCCTGGGTGATCCTACTTTGGCAGGGAGGTTGGACTTGATCTCTGGAGGTCCCTTCCAACCTCTAAGGTTCTGTGATTCTGTTACCACTAACTCTTAACTCACATCAGCATCTCCTTTCTTCAACCAGAGGCAGGCTTTCTACATCTTCATTGGTCCAGGAATGTTCTGATGGGCAGTACACTGTGATAGTTGAACAAATGTATCTGAAGAGTCACTTGCTTTACATGGAGTTGATGGTTTGATCCTATTTATTGCATCTTTAGTATTGTTCCTGAGCTACTCAACCCTGACTTATTCAACAAAAAATTGCATTTAAAATGAAGTGAACTAGGAGAGATCCATTTGATTGTGGTGTTGCAAGTACTTTCAAAGTTCAACAAAGAGGATCAGGCTGGGAAAGGGCTTTTCATTACTCTCAGTGTAGACCAGTCCCATGTGATGGGGAAGGGTAAATAAAAATGATGCAAGAGAGAGAGAGTAAGACAGATAAAGAAAAAACTTGCAACAAGTTGAAAAAAAAAGGTGTTTTCAGCAAAGCTTTCCTGTTGCGGTTATTCCTTAACCCTTTCTTTTTCAAGATACTGCTAGAAGGAAGTTTTTTTCTTGAAAAAGGAAAGTAGAGTTAAATTGTAAATGTTGTTTGCCAGGAATGCAGGAATCTGAAGATGTGTTTTATCTCCAGTAATTAATTTAATCGCATAATAGAGTAGCTTAATAAAGATTACCATGAAGAGTATGCAGGATTAGAGCAAGGATGCTTAGCAGGAAATTTCATGCCTTTTTGAGAAAGAGTGGGCAGTACAGCAGTCTGCTTCTAGCCTTCCTTATGCTAGGAGAGGAAACATATGACAGTAAATATAGAGAAAGCATTGATGATTTGAACTTCCCAAACTTGCAGGCATCGTGAAAGACTCTCTTTGAAACTCTCCTGTACCTTGCAAACTGTATTGGATCATTAGTGAATGAGGCCACTCGATGGCTACATTAACAGCAGTGACACTGATAATCACATTAGTTGTCATCAAGGACAAAAAGAGGTGCAATTCCAGCTGAAGGTGACAAACAGGATGTTTGCTCCCTTTCTTGCACCAAGGTATGTAAGGAGGAGAGAGACAAAAAGGCTGAGGAAGGTCAGAGGTGAGCAGGAAGGACAACAGAATGGGCAGAAGTAGCTGTGCTGTTCAAAGACAGGGTACATGATTCACATTGATGCTGAACAGTATAGCAGACAAGTACACAAGACTTAGGCCGTTATGAAGAGTAGATGATCCTCCTGCTCATTTTGTGGGCCTTCTGTTGCCGTCTTCTGTGGACAGAGGAAGGTAGAGCAGCATTCTGAAAGTATCACTTAGCACTCCTAATTTGCTTTTCTTCCACAGGCAGTTTTGATCCTCTTGACCATCCTGATCTAGGGTTTCTGAAAGGTTCCTCAGGTATTCTGAACCTCTTTGCTTCTGAAAGGAGTATGTCTATTAAGTCACGGTCTATGTAACCTCAGTAACTCTGATGTTTTCAAACAGCCTTAGCATTTGAATTAATGGAGATTTGTATTGCTTCATTGTAGTGGTGACTAGTGGAAGGGCTCATTCTTCCTGTTCACTCTTTCATTTCTTTCACTTAAAATTAACAGGTATCAGATGAAACAGCATAATCTAACAACTTCAGCTTGCTTTCTCTTAGCACAAAAATCCTCTCACTGAGGACTGTCCAGCTGGGTCATTTGAAATAGTGAGATTAGCTACATGTATGGGTAGCTGTGCAACTTACCTGGCAGTACAGTTGTAGCACACCCTCTGTGCATTAGTGGAGCCTGATACATTCGTGTTCAGTTGGAGAGCTGCTTCAGAACTGGCATGTATCCTCAAACACTGGGCTACGTAAATCAGTGCTGCTGTTGCTGGCTTGCCCGTGAGAGTAATCACAGAATCCTAAAATGCACTGGACCAGAAGGGACCTTTAAAGCTTATCTAGTCCAACCCTCATGCAGTAAACAGGGACATCCCCAAATAGATCAGCTTGCTCAGAACTCCATCAAGCCTGACCTTGAATGTCTCCAGAGATGGGACCTCCACCACCTCCCTGAGCAACCTGTTTCAGTGTTCCACCAACCTCATGGTAAAGAACAACTTTCTGATGTCCAATATAAATCTACCCTTCTCTATTTTAAAACCATTTTCACTTGTCCTGTTGCTACATGCTCTTACAAACAGTACTTCCCCAGCTTACTTGTAGGCCCCCTTCAAGTACTAGAACACTGCTATAAGGTCTCCCCAGGTTTAACCCCAGCTCTCTCAGCCTGTTTTTGTAGGAGAGGTGCTCCATCCTTCTGATTTCTTTTGTGGCCCTCGTCCTGAGCTGCTCCATCAGGTCCACATCCTTTTTTGCAGCCCCAGAGCTGGACACAGTACTCTAGGTGAGGTCTCACTCCTGTGGGCATGTTTACTAGAGACATTTTATGTTTGACAGAATTACATTTTTCAGTACAGAAAAAAATCCAAGACATTTTCACCCTCTCAGACCACTACCTTGGGGTAAGAGACCATATCAGGCAGATATTTCCCAACTACTTTTTCCTTTCATCACTACTGAGTACTGTTTGTTGTATCTCCCATCATCATCTGATTCTTGTCCATGATTGCTGCTTTAATCCTCTTAATTCTATCATGCTTTTTCTGTGTTTCCTATTTTCTTGTGACCTTCGACATTACTATCAAGTGCCTTTCCTCTTCTTGTTTTTTCCACTCCCACTTAACCTTTCTCGTGAGTGGATGTTCAGGAGACTCCACAGTAGCTGTGCTGCATCTGCTGTAGGCCAGAAAGAGTTTAAAGTATGCACAGATTGTAGACTAACTAATCAGGTCTGCAAACCATGTCTTGCCTCTATTCTATGTCCATGGTGGCTACAGTAGTTTTACTTCTGGTTTGGATTTTCTTCCAAATTCAGAGGCTGATGGGAGTTGAGAGGTACCATATGAAAGGCTGATACAAGAACTGGGAAAAGTAGAGGATAATCTGTGCAGGTCTCCTAGGATCTTACTGAAAAGTGAGAAAAACCTTACAAAAATAAAAGCAGTCAAAGCATTATCACTGTCCCAAGAAGCTACTTAGTCTCTCTAAATAATCATCCAAATGAGAATTTGTATTTCCTCACCTGAAGTAAGTCACTCTTTTAATCTCTTCTGGTGCACCTCACATCCAGATTTGTATCATTACCTAAAATAAAATTTGCCTGCAGACAGACTTAAAGCCACTTAAGAGATTTGGGTTGGATATTTTCTCTTTAACTTCTACGAAGACAGTGTCACGAATCAGAGAGGCTGCATTATAGGGCAAGCCCTCTGAGAGGACTGCATTATAGGGAAAGCAAGATCGTGGAAAAGGGAGGGAATAATGGACTTTTGTTTACAATTTCAAATCCATAGGATGTAGTGTAGAATATAGTTATGTGCATGCCTTCTGCAAGCATTCTCTGGTGGTCACAAGCAAACAAGAATGTCAAACTGTAAGTGGAAGTGAAAGCCTTTTATTTAGAAGCACGTTAGCTGTGCTCCAAGAAGAGAAGCCATATTCTTTGAGCAGGGCCTCCCATGGTAATTACAGCCATGCTTTACCGAAAGCATATTTTGTGGGCTTTGTGTGGGGGGCGATAGCGCTTCTCAAAAGGCAAATGCCTGAAGAGCTCCCATATGTTTCTGATCGAATTTTAAGTCTAGACCTGCTTTATGTAGTTTTGTTCGCTCTGCATTTGCCTAACTAAAGCTTTTAGGAGTTCTATTAAAACTGGGAAAAATGGGATGTGCAGCTGAGGTTAAAAATAAATGTTAAAACTTTTCCTTTTTTTTTTTTTTTAAAAAAAAAAAAAGCTTTTGCACAGGGGTACGAGTTCCCCTCTGTTCCAAACCCCACTGAGCTCTTCAAAGGAGGAGCCTCTGGAGCAACATCAGGGAGTTATTAAATACATACTTAGCCCACAATTTTCATTGGTAAATTCTTTATGTCTGGTTAATGTGCGCTAGTTAGAAGAACTGATTCTTTCTGCAGACTCGTTTACTCAACCCTGGAGACCTATGATCCCCTGCCCCTTTAGCACTAACTTTTACAAACAGTTTCCTTTTTTTTTTTTTTTTTTTTTTT
>WBNM01025099.1:91866-101936 GCA_013399055.1 Ramphastos sulfuratus
TTTTTTAAATAGTAATTTTTTTTTTTTTAAAGGTGCAACAGACTGAGCAGCCTGTTTAAGAGGCCAGGGAGTGGGACTCTGCCCCAAAACTTGAAATCCAGCTGAAATGTTGGAGACAATAACCAAACTGGAATGACTGCAGCAGTGACACTTTTATAAGGAGCTTTCTATGAATCGGGAGCTGCCTGTCAGGCTTGGAAGCAGCTCAGCACCGCCGGCAGAGGCCTAGGCTGTTGCAGTCAGTCCGGTATCGCAGACAGCGCGGCCACGCCATCGCCGCCGCTATCATCTCTTTGGCCTCAGACTAAACATTTAATTGGGCTTAGTCACATATTTAGTCACTGACATGGCAGCTAGTGCGGAGCAGGGATCTGGGAGAGGTTGTTTGCCTTTGGTTTCCCCTTGCTGGTGTCCCACAGGCAGGTTGGAGCTCCCCCTGCTGCTCTGCTCTCCGGCTTACTGCCGCTTGCTCCACAATGCTCCACTCCTTGTTTATGTAACCCTTGCTCAGAAAGGAACGGTGCCCAAATCATGCTAGGCTGCCCTCGGATCTGCGGGTTTTGGGGGTGACTAGAACTGAGAGGAAGGTGGGATGATATTCGCAAGGACCAGTGCAGTGCTGGTTGTGGGATCTGTTATCTCGGTGTCAGTTTGGGTGTCCAGGCTCCTGCACACCCCGTCCCGGGGAGTGCTTGTACTAACAGACTCACAGAATCAGTCAGATTGGAAAAAATCTTCGAGATCAAGTCCAGCCTATCACCCAACACCATATAGTCCACCAAACCATGGCACCAAGTGCCACATCCCGCCTCTTTTTAAACACCTCCAGGGATGGTGACTCCACCACCTCCCTGGTCAGCCCATTCCAATGGCCAAACACTCTTCGAAGAACTTCTTCTTGATATCCAGCCTAAACCTCCCCTGGCACAGCTTGAGACTTTGTCCCCTCGTTCTGCCTGTCACCGGTTGCCTGAGAGGAGAGACCAACCCCCACCTGGCCACAACCTCCTTTCAGGTAGTTGTAGACAGCGATAAGGTCCTCCCAGCCACTGCTCTGTGTGTGAAGGAAGGAGAGAGGAGGAGACATGCGGGCTGACTTCTCCTGTCTTTGGGCTTGAGATTTCTGTTGGGGGGATGGAAAGCTCTTTAAATTCTGTGCTTAGCATAAAAATGGTCACATAATGACTTGTCACCTTGACAGGGAAATCTCGTGACAGGCAGTTTCTGTGCTTGTCCTTTGAGTTGAGTTCTGGTTAATGGAGGAAATGTAGCTCAGCTCTGATTGTGGTTCAAATCAACTGATTATATATCCAGGACTGATTATATTCAGGAAATCTTCCCACTGTGCTCTCCAGTTTCTAGTCTGCTGGGTAAAACAGCAGTTTGAGTAAATTACATTATTTGAATCCTGGTATTAAAATGCATGCTCGGGTTTGTATCTTTTAAATTTGATATGAAGCCAGCCGTATACATTTTCCCTTGTTTGTGAATTGTATACACATGATACGATGCTTTCAGTAAGCACTAAACAATGCAATGTGAGTCATCTCAACAAAGAAATAATTTAATGTAACCCAGCAGAAATGCAGAGCCTTAGAAGTGGTTCTTTATGAAACTACAAGTTTTGGAAATGGGTCCAGAAGACCTACACTGGAGCAGCACAAGAAACAATAGTTAACACAGTACCATTTTTTTTTTTCCATAACAAAAAAAAATGCACCATGAAGAAATTATATTTTGTCTATTTTTTTTTTAACTTGTTGATTTACTTGAACTCTTCAGTTGGCATAATTTGCGTTTGTTCCATGTCAGGGATTAAAATTCTCATTTCTTCATCAAAAGAGAATATTGTGGTACAAGATGCACTTTGAGCCAAGCAAGACTTTTTTGTCAAGTGTAAATTTGCCTCTTTTATTATGTTCCAGTTCAAAGGAGATTAACACAGTTACACTCTTTTCATCCTCTGTTTAGCTTAACAGAATGAGACATGTTTCTCTTGTAATTTTCTTCAGAGGCAGGAACTGTTCCTCCTTTCACAGGTGAAGGACAGTGTTAGAGAGAGCCGTGCAATTTTGCTTGGCCAGTAATGAAATCCACTGGAGGCAGATGAGAACTGAAGAGCCATGGGCTCCCCACCTTCTTCAAGCCCTCGGTTTGTGCCTCTTAGAGCAGCTATGCGCTCTTGTGGTAACGCTCTGGGCTGCGTTAAGGGATAGAGAGCTGGTACTTCCTGTTAAAGAAAACGAGGAGCAAAACCACAGTGTAAGTGATGGGTTGGAGTAACTGCAGCAACAAAACCTTGCTGGAGGGTACTGGATGGCTAGCTAAGGGAGCAGGCTGGCTGTGAGGAGCAGTATCTAAGGTATATTTATACTGCATAAAGCAGTGCTGAGAACTGTCTGAGCTAGTGCAGGTGCTGCAGGCCAGACAGGTCTTGTCACCGCTTTGCTTAGCAGTGGGATGTTTGAGCCCAGGTCGAATGGAGCATTAACAAAATACTCTGTGTAGCTAAACTGATAGAGTTGTCTCTCTACAGCTCTGATATGAACCATGTACCCTAAATACACAGAAAAGTTAGAAGGCATACATCTAGCTACCAGAAAGAATCTGTCTACAGTTCCAGCAGAGTTGGTGTGTTATACTTGGATGAAGTGAGGGAGGGGAAGGTCTCAGCCTGAACTATCTCTGTTTGGCTTGGACTGAGCTTCCACACAGGTGGAACAAGCCTGAGGATTGCACTGCTGCTAAGCTCTTGCACTGTGGTCTCTTATCAAATGGTGACACAGTCTGAATTGAAATGCAGGGGTTTGCAGTACACAGGAGCCTGTGCTGAATCAGCCATTTTAAACAGGGGGAAAAAAGACCCCAAAAAATTACCAAAAAATGTGGGACTCCCTTATCCTTTACTGAAGCTGACAGAGGAACACGTTAGTGGTAAATGCGTGAATCAAAAAATCTGCAGCCACAACTTATATATTCATAACTGGCCATTGATACGAAGCTTGAAATCTGTGCTTCAAATTCAGGCACACTCCTGTGCCTCCAGTTGGCCCAACTGTGCCAGAATCTGCTGTTTCTGTGCTTCTCCAAACATCACCTGAAGTCGCTGCAGGCTTCTCTTCCCAAATCCAGCTGTCTGCTCTGAAATGTGCCTCTGAGTCCACTCTGTGGCTGTCCCAGCTGGGACTGACCCTGAAAGCAGAGGACTCGTGATCCTCCTCTGACGATTTCTGTGGCATACGAAGGTAAGTATGTTTGGAGAACACCCAGGCTGCAGGTCAGAGTGAAGATCTGTCTGGTGTGTGAGAAGGAGCATGGCATGCACGTGGCAAACCCATCATTTTCTTCTTTAACATGGATGCGTGGGGCTGTCATGCTTCAGCCTACACAGATGTAAGAGTGTTGTGTTGAGGATCATGTGCACGTTCACACAGCAGCAGCAAGAGCCAGGTTTGTTCTAGCCTTTGTGCTTATTGTTTCTTCTCTCTTTCTCTCCAGTCGAAGACCACCCCCTTCACCTACTCGGCCCACTGTAATTCGTCCATTTGATTCATCCCTGTTAGACTAAAAGAAGCTTCTGGCATGTCATTCATTGTTAACCAAATATGTGGAAACAGATTGCTTGGTAACTGTTGCAATAACCAGTGTATAGTCGCATGTCTGGACATCTGTAGGCAAGTAACCAATTTTACTGATATACTCTCTGTCCATTCTGCATTGTTTATGAGGTCTTCAGTGTTTTGGGAAGGTCTATGCTGCCTTGACTTCTCCTTTTGCAATAGCTCATGTTAGCTAACTTACTGACACGTGTCTTCACCCAGGCAACTGTACTCATCACAGGCCTGTACAGCAGTTGGAGGGCTTGACTTTATGTGTGTTTGTGCATGTGTTGATTTGATCTGCTTCTGCTTTTTTCACCTTATCTGAAAAGAATCTTGCTTTAATTTGTACATCTCAGGTTTTCTGTCCTTTGGAATCATAGAGTTATGCCCATTTTCTCTCTTGATGCTGAAACTGGGCAAAGTAACATGGTTTCTTACCAAGCTCTTCTGAAGGCCACATCTCTCCTTCATAGAAGGTAGCTGGATGGCTGCTTCTCCTATAATTTCTCTTTATCCAAAGTCTAGTTTTTAAGGAATGTTGTTAAACAAGAAGGGCGTGGATGGGCCAATGTATGTTTTGCTTAATTTCCACACTGACAGCTGACGTGTAGAGTTGTTTGAGTGGTTGGTAAGAACCACTCTGTGGCGCCTCAGCTCACAGGACTCAGTGTGGAGCTGTCTCACCCTGCAGCAACGATGTGAGAGGGTGGTTTGAAGAGCCAGTACATGACAGAGCAACGTGTGCCAGCTTGCTTTGTCATCAGGTAGTGCTTGCTCATGTTCGTACTCCCACTGAATGCATGGAAAGCTTTGAGGGTATGTGAGTGCAAATAATACATTTACATGCACTGCATGGCTGGAGCCAGGGAACTGAGTGTTGATTTTGTGAAACAGAAAGCAACATAGATACAGGTATGTGTACAGCTGTAAGTGGGCTACTGCTCCTTTGCCTGCTGTGAGCCAATTCACAGAGCTATGGCCTAGATTTGCATCTGAACTTTCCAAGGGTCCAGTCTGGATTTGAGGTATTTCCCACTAGAGTCGGTAAAGTTCCATTATGCCCTCTGTTTAAAGACTTCATCTTTGCATCACTTGAAGTCTTGCATACCTTGCATTAAGGTCCTTTTATTCAATGAGGTACTGAGAAGTGCTCAGCTGTGCATCCTGGCAATGGATTATTTTAGCAGATGTGCCCTTGCAGAGGTCCTCTCTGCCTATTGTTCTGCACTTTGTATATAAAAACCTTTTGTCTTAACTGCATTACTTCACTTTAAACACTTAGGGTCAGTGTCACCCTTACAGCTTAAACCGGAGTTAACAGAATTCAATTACAGATGAATGTGGCCACATTTCTTCAGAAAATATTAATTGTTGTTATTGCAATTATGGTTACAGATCCTTAAGCAAAGCAACTGGTAGTTGCAAGGGCCCCTAGTAAACTGTATTTATTGAGATTGCATGTAGGGATCCAGCTTAATGTAACCCCATGGTTAGGTAGAATCCAATCAGAGCCACAACAAATGGGGATTTAGCCTATGAATTATTTCCAGACTATTGATTAGTTGTGCTCACCACTGAAGCAAATCATGTTTCAGCTTGCATAAAAGAGCTTGGGAAAGCATCACGATTTGTATGTTAGCTTAGCTTTAATTTCCTGTCAACCTCGTACTTGTGACACACACCTGGGGAGGCTAGAGGTCAGCATCCAAAGCACAGTGATGATGGAGTTTGTCAGAGCACTGGCATCTTTATGATCTCAGAAGACTGCTTAAGTGGACAGTGTTTGTTTGGGAGAACAGGCCCAGATCTCCCTCACCAAGTGCACAGAATCAGCTTTCAAGAAAAACAAAACCAAAACAAAAAACCCAGGTTGATTTGTAAAGNGGTGATTTCTCTTGTGTTCTACACAGTTTTCCACTCTGTAGCTTTCTCTGCTGCAACATGCACTGCATGTATTGGAGGTATTTTTATCAATGGCCATAGCAGTCTATGCAGTTGCCCAGCCACCAAACCTCTATATAGTTTGTCAGAACTCTCTGTTACTGACTGGCAGCTGCCTGCTGATGGCCAGGCCTAGTGCCAGGCCTAATGCCTCAACCAAGAAAGTCACTTTAACCTGAAATGTTGATATTCATTCAGTGATTTCACAAGGCCATGGTCTGGGTTTATCCCACTGTGCCCCAAGCACTCAGTTTAATTGTCTAAGGTCCCCTTTGCTCAGTGGAAAGAGGAGGTGATCCAGGCCAGTGTGGCTGTGTGGTAGATGAGGGTGGTAATCTTAGTAAGTGAGGAGCCTTGCTTAGGTGACATAGGTCTGGGCCTAAAAACATGTAAAATCTGCTGTATCTGAGAGTCCCTCATTTACTTTAATGACAGTTTCCGTCAAGGAAGTAGGTAGCACAATTCAGAACTGCTCCTTAAGAAATTGTCTTTCTCAGCAGTATTCCTGAATTGTAAATCGAGCTCTCCAGGGTGGATTTACCTGTAAGAGGTGGCAGAGGAGGCAGCGAGGTGCCTGTGGCCCCACTGTCAGCACCATCTGGTTCTGTGCTCGATGGTGAGGTTGCAGGACACAGCTGCGCAGCCCACCCTTCCTCTGCATCCCCATTCAGATCACATCTAAACCTGGCTTGTTCCCTAAATGCAAGATTTTAAGGTGTACAGGTTAATAATTAACCGTGAGCACTGATCCAGGGGTTGACAATTTAGCACCTAATTTCTTGCATATACGCTTTTCAGAGTAAACTGCATAGATCTGTTGTTTCTAGGAAAAATGCTCAGTGCTTCCCAAGAAATTGCCACATCCAGTTGAGTAAGTACTGTCCTCCCAGCCTTGGCCTGTTTCCTTCTGCTGTACAGTGCCTGGAACAAGTTTGTTTGTCCTGCTTGCTCCTGATGCTGGTGAGTCAGCGTCTTTCCCATCCCTTGCTCTCAGAGGAGCAACCCTGGCAGCAACTCAATCCATGCCTGAAGGACAACAGGACAAGTACCCTGTGGATCTGCTAGAGGGACTGTCTCCTCAGGCTGGCCACTGCCCTCTCTGCAGACGCTTATACAGAAGGAGCTAAGCCTGAGCTCCCGTGTCTGAGAAGCGCAGGTTGTTCTCCCGTTCTTTGATTCCCTCTGGCATAGCTCAGAAGATTGCCAGAGAGCAGGGGAGACTCCCATTGGGTAACAGCAGGGTTTCTGATACTATGTGAGGTGTGTAATTAGCTGGGTGATGTACTCAGCAAAGTTTCAGTAGCGTGCTCATCTGGTATTGCATTTAGGCTAAGCCTGGGTCTCTACCTAGAGAACTTGTTCCACCTCACCTCCTCGTGGCTGACTGACAGTGGAAGAGCTTGCGCATGCCCATAAATAGCTCTCCGCCTTTTAATCTCAAGGGATCTTGTGTTAGGATTAAAAAGATTGTATGTTCAGTAAAAAGGCTTATGTACATAGTTAATGTGTGCTTATTTTATTGACGATCTTGTTGCACTTTCTAAGTAAGCCTCATAAAAGTAGGTTATTTATTATAGTTACAGGAGATACGCTATAGATGATGGCACCTCACTTTAAAGCATCACATAGAAATATTATACTCTGTATTGCAGACAGCTACACTAAACAACACGTATGCAGCATTGCTGAGATTGCTGGCTAGTTCTGTCCTTCTGTCCTAAAATAGTTCAAACCTCCTGAACTGAATGCAGACCTATTTTACACCTGTGACTCCGGGGAGGCATCCGACCTCTTGACGTGCTTATGGCAGTTCCTCCTACTGTGGCATTGAACCTCCTCCCCAGGCTCGAGCAGAACTGCTCCCTTGTGTCAATGAATGTTACTCTGCCTGTCTTTCCTCTTGCTTTGTCTGCAGGCGAGCTGATACCGACGGCTCCTCTCGTCCAGACAGTCCTCCACACTTGCTTGATATATGATTTGTCCCCGCCTTGCCGGCCATTTGCTTTACTGCCTGTCTCTTTACTTTTCCAGGACGGTGTAAACGATGACTTCTTTTTGTAAGAAGCAAACACTTCATTTCTTTCTGATTTTTTTTTCCCCTCTGTATGTAAATGCCCTACTTCACATGGGCCAAACATCTGCCTTTGGTTTCATCTGTATATCATTTATAAATGCTTCCTGGTGTTGACCTTTGAGCACAGCAAGTTGATTCCCAAAACCACGGTCATTACTGAGCATTCCATACACCTGCTGTAAAAATGTTATGCTGCGTTTCTGAACCTGAAATAAACTGTAACTCTTGATGTGCTTTTATTATTACTTTCTGGATGAGCATGAGTGGTCTGTCTCTCACATCATCATCTCGGCATGCCATACTCCACCTCTGTTGGGCCTGCAGTGAGGGTTTATCAGAGATGTGTGTAGCACTGAGCTCAGTGGAGCTGCTCTTTAAATGAGAGATGGGGAGGTGTAACCCATGGGAAGGAGCATTCATCCTGCTGCCCTGCAAGGGGCTTGGAGTGCTGCAGAGATGTTTTGCTGGGAAATGGACAAATGTTTTTCAAGCAGTACTTGGTATCATTTCATTGCTGAGGAAAGCGTGTTCTAGGGGAGATTCAGAGCTGAGCAGAAAGGTAATCTGAGTCCTCTGGAGCAGGAGCTGGAGTAAAAGTGCATGTATATTATGTACATTATGTCTGGAAAGGACTTCCCCCTGAAGTGGTTGTGTACAAATGTGCAGATGTTCTGATTAGATTACTCAATTCCTCCTTCAGATCAGTGAGCCAAGTAACTGGAATTGGTGCTTGGAGGGGATGGTCTGTACAGGACAAGAAGCACAGCTTCTTATGGGGGAGGATGTTTCTCACTGAGCATGGCAGTCACTGAATTGGTCCTCAGACAGGTTTTGGGAAAGGCGGAAGCAAAGAGTGGGATGAGCAAAGCAGCAACATCCACCTTGTATTTGCTTGCTTGTTAGAATGTTTAGAGATTTGTATTTTTTAATAGCCTTTAATGGTTATGCCTGAGGCAGTCTGTGCCTTCCTGCTCAGTGAACAGCAGTGCCACACGTGTCCTATCCAGCTGGAGTATGTTACATACTCCTGTATGAGTTTGGTTCCTGGCATGCTAGTCAGCAACATGTCAGCAGTGCTATGCTGGCTAACAGGAAGAGCATCCATGCTTCTGTGACCTCTGCATAGGGCCATCAGCTGCCAAGGGTCTCTCCTCTAGGGTTGGCAGTAGATTCATTGCACTGTCATCACTCACATTTTTAATCTTTCCCAGCAATGCCCCCTCCAGATACCTCAATCCAGCTCACAGGCCATCTCATTTGATCATCCTTGATTTCAGCAGAATCTCACTTTAAAAAAAGTCTACTCCAAGAACAGTGTTTGAAAGCAGACAGTGGTGAAAATACTAGATGATAGTATTTGCTGCAAGAAAATTAGAAAGCCTGTGACCAGCAACCTCCACGCTTGCGATGTGACTGTCCTAGTGCTCTGGCGCCAGATGGGAAGCGGTGAGGATGAAAGCCCAGGCTGTGCTGATAGCCAGCTGATTCTAATCTTGCTCTTGCTCTTTTCCTTCGTCTGCATGTTCTCTGCCTTTTTCTCTTAACCCCTTTTATTAAGATCATTTTGTTTATAAGTGAATTTATTGTATCTTGACCTTTTGTTTTAAACCTCTTATCCCCTTCCTGTGAATTTTGGGTTATTTTTTGTCTTTTTCCTAGGCGACCTCCACCAGCTGTTCCAGGAAGATCATCCTAACACACACATTTCTTTTTTTGTTATATGCAATCTGTCTTTTTTTTTTTTTTTTTTCCCCCCCTGGTCCAAGATTCTCTTTAACTTACACTGACCTATTTGTAAATTAAAGATTTTATTTTCAGATGTCAATGAAAAGTCTCTGCATATAAAGAAAATTAAAACTCTGACTGAAAAAAACCCCAATGTGTGCTGGTTTTGTATTGAAGGGTCTACCCACTCTTTCTGAAATGGAGCTATTGACACCCCATAGGAGAAATTGTCTGGGCTCTGTCAAAACTCCCACCCTACAGGGTGGTGGAGGAAAGGACATTCTGCTGGGATCCCACTACTGCTTCTGAATTCATTGACCACCAAGACTGCTTTGGCTTAGCATTAGCAGAAGAATAGTCAGCTTCTTTCACAACAATAGACTTCTAAAATATGTCTAACACACTGGCAGCGGCACCTGGCTGAGTAGGAAGTCAAAGGAGAAGATTGCACCAGGCTCTAGACTGATGAATCTGCACAGTTATAAATAAATCACAGCTGCTCTGACTGTTTGTTTTTTTTCTTTCAAGCTAAAGCTCTGAATTTTTTGTGAGCCAACCTCATTGGAGCATCTGAGCTCAAACAGCTGTAAGTAGCTACCTCTGGGATTCCACATGTGCCTGTCCCTATGGGAAGGATCAAATCTTGGATTTAAGATTTAGAGGATGTGCTTGTTTGGGGTTCCAGAGAAGTATATGAAGAGTAAGTCTAAAAAAAAAACAAAAAAAAA
>WBNM01025099.1:102009-130221 GCA_013399055.1 Ramphastos sulfuratus
AACCCCAGAAACCTGGTGAGTTTTGCTGACTGACTTTCTCATTTGAAAACCAGGAAGGGATATCTCACTAACCATGCAGCTACATCAGAAGGTGCTGCACAGGTGCAAACTGGAGGCACAATGCAGCATCAGGACTCTAGTCTGTTTCAGTAGCACAAACGAGGCTTTTCTTCATAGTAGGAAGTTCAGGGTGAGAGGGAGCTGCAGCAGTGCTGCTCAGGGGATGGGAGTAGAACAGTGGGGATGTGCAGTTTCATGTGTGTGTAAGGGGCCTGACAACCACATCCTGTCCTGGATTTCAAGCCAGGTCTGACACAGCTTTGCTGAATTTAGGCAGTTTCTCTTGTTGCAGCTGATTCAGGTCCATGCTGATCTCTGGTATACCCAGGGAGCTGCTGAACCACCTGCATGTGCCAGTAAATCCCAGACACTGGGTTTGCTTAGCTTATAAAGGTGTACAAGGCCAAACAGCTGCAGACTTACACAGATTCTTCTTTCTTCTCACTTAGACTTTGTCTTTTGGTAAAGTACAACAGAAGAAACTGCAATGGTATTAGTAAAAAGTGTGTGTGGGGAAACCCTTCAAGTGCAGCAGTTCTTAGAAGAGGGATATAAATAATCATTCCTGCTAGACCTTTGAAACTAGCAATTGCTGGAGTTGGAAAGAATACAGTGTACCCTGGGAAAAGGGAGAAATGGAGCCTCCTAGCAGTCCCATAAACACAACTGTCCCAAGAGTAAGGGATGAGGACCAGAACTCTGGCTCTATCTTTCATGTTTGGAGTTCATCATAGTCATGTACTGAGAAATAAAAACCTCAGCAGACTTCAGGAGTTGTGCATTTTCAGGATCACTGCAGCAGCAACAGCATTTGTATTTACCAAGCCCTTGATGAGATTCTGGCCATGCTTCACCCATCAGGTAAGAGCAAATGGGACGGGGATGAATTTCATAAGCTGCTGCTTTTTCAAGTTGTTCAAAAACTCTGTTCTTCACTGGAGGAAGCTCTCACTGCATTCCCTCTGGGATGTGGTATGGTACTGACAGATGAACCAACAACAAATAAGAGGTGGCTGATAACTTTAGTTGTATGGCCTTACCTAACCAGGAGCTGCTGCTGTCCTTCTGGCTTCTAGCTGGCTTTCATTCAGTAGGCTCAAAGGCACAAAATTCCTTCTTGGGGCATTTTATGGTGTTAAACCTTTCACACAAATCTGAAGCATGTGATAAAAATTATTTTTGGAAATTGGACTCAGAACCTCATGGTCTTCTGGTAGCTGTTCTTAAAATCTTCAAGGTAGAAAGACAAGATTGGTGTGCTGGGAAGCCTTGGCATGTTCTTCAGCATCAACTTACAGGAAGAATCATAGAATCACAGAATGGTTTAGGTTGGAAGGGACCTCAAGGATCATCTAGTTCCAACCCCCTGCCATAGGCAGGGACACTTCCCACTAGAACAGGTCGCTCAAGGCCTCATCCAGCCTGGCCTGGAAAACCTCCAGAGAAGGAGCATCCACAACCTCCCTGTACAACCTTTTCCACAGTGTCTCACCACTCTAACTGTAAAGAACTTCTTCCTAACATCCAGTTTAAATCTCCCCTCTGCCAGCTTAAACCCATTACTCCTCGTCCTGTCATTACCAAGACCTTGTAAATAGTCCCTCCCCAGCCTTCCTTTAGGCCCCCTTCAGATACTGCAAGGCTACTGTAAGCTGTTTAACCTTGTCTGTGCCATTTCCCCACTGCAGTGGTATATGTTCTGTGGCTAAGAGTGGTGGCATTCTATGTCCTGGGCTGCTTTTCAATGGATGAGTTAAGATGAAAATCCCATTTTGGTTTCCTGACTATTCCTGGTTGTTGCTGCTGCCTCTCACATCAGAAAGCTGGGAAAAGTTTAGTGATTATGGTGGGAATTGAAGAGACATAAAGGTCTTACCTTCAAAGACTAAAGCTTCACTCTTTCCAGGCTTCCAGATGCAGGCCTCCTTGGGGAGAGAGACACTGCCCCCTGACAACACAGTGTGAGTGGCTGATGGTTGCCTTCCTCTGCAGCAGAAACTGTAAATGGAGCTTCCAGACAGCACGTGTCAGCAGCTCCCCCAGGAGCAAGGCTTATCTTTAGCCACTTTACAAATACTTGCATTTGGCCAGCTTCATATCAAAAGAAAGTGTCCCACTGAAGTACTCAGATCTCCATGAACTTGGAAATTTAAGAGACAAAACCTGCACTTCTTCCTAATGTAAAGCAACATTTAACTATTTAAAGTTGGTTGGTGATGATTTGCTTGCATGCAAACTGAGGACTTATTTCTTTGGTCTCAGGTGTGTGCTTCATCTGAGAAGCTGCAGACCAGTACCTTCAGGTAGTGAAAGCTTAGAAGGAATCCACCTTCACTGCTGAGCTAGATGTAGAGTTATGGCAAAGCTGTGTTCTGCAGAGGATATTCTAACCTCAGGCCCAAAGATATAATGGCCATCTCTTCAGCATCTTAAATAACTTCAAGCAGCATTGCAGAGCCATGCATCCTTAGCAGAAGGTCAGAGGAGTCCCAAAGAAACTGTCTGGCCTTTGTGACCCCTACTGTCCCTGTCTCTCTCTTGCACTATTCCCTCCTTCAAAGTTCCTTTGCGTGTCCAGTTTTACATTTTCATCTCCCACATTGGTGCTGGTCTCTTCTCACAGGTAATTGGTGATAGAACAAGAAGGAATGGCCTTAAGCTGTGACTGAGTAGGTTTAAACTGGACATAAGGGGGAAAAAAATCCTATCAAGAGTGTTCAGGCATTGGAATGGGCTGCCCAGGGACATGGTTGAGTCACCAAGCCTGGATGTGTTTTGAGGTCATTTGGATGTGGTGCTTGGGCTTATGGTTTAGGGTGAACCTTGTAAACTCGGGATATCGTTTGGACTTGGTGATCCTGAGAGTCTTTTCCAACCTGAATGTTTCTGTGATTCTGCTAGGGAGAGCAGGGTATCTGTGTAGGCAAGCTAAGGTGAGGGCTAGACCTTTTCCCAGATCTCTGGCCACGGACTGAGGCTAAGGAGAAGGTGAAGTGAAAGAGCTGGGTGGAGCAGAGAGACCTGGGGCTGTGGGCAGGGATGAAACTGCTTGCAGGCGCCTGGATGTGACACATCCTGCAGACTGGCCTGCTGCATCTATCAAAGCCCAGGGATCTGCACAGGCGATCTTCTCGATTCCAGCTGTGGCTGAGATGGTGCTGTCAGGCTGTGCCCATCTCCACCTGGAATGTCTGGATAATTGATGTTGGCATTTTTCATAACCCAGAGCTGGTTGTGAGAGTTTGAATTTGGGAAGAGTAATTTTTGGGAAATACTTCCCCTTAGGAAAAAGGGCGCAGCAGAAACTGCTTTCTTTTAGCCTCTACCATGAGAGACATGGTCAACAGGAACCAGGCAGGCTGGATGTTTACACTGGATGTTAGGAACAGGTTCTTTACTAAGAAGGTGGTGCAACACTGGAACAGGCTGCTCAGGGAGGTGTTTGGAGCCCCATCCCTGGAGACACTCAAGGTGACGCTCGACAGGGCTCTGGACAGCCTGATACAGTTGAGGATGTCCCTGCTGACTGCAGGGGGAGGGGGTTGGACTGGATGACTTTCAGAGGTCCCTTCCAGCCCAGACCATTCCATGATTCTATGTGATTTACACTCAGGCCTTGCCCTGCCACTGGACTCTCTGAATTGGCTTTGAATGGCAGCATTGCAATGGCATTAGCCCAGCACGAGGTGGGACATCCTGGTTGCTGATCCACTTTCTGGGAAACCTCTGTGAGAATAAACAGTCTGCTTGCCGAGTAACTGAAAAATGTCATCTTGACCGTGAGCATCTGGCTACTCTGTGCTCCCTGTGAGACTGCAGCACAGGCTCTGAACTTCCATAGGTTTTAATTAAAATCAAAATGAGATGTAGTCATCACCATGACGACAACAGCAACATTTAACACTTGGCAAGAGCAGTAACAAAGCACTGGAGGTGTTGGGGACTCCCCTGTGGTTGCTCATTTCTGAGAAAGAAGGAGGAGTGCACAGCAAGTGCCTGCTGGCAGGGGTGAGATGCTGGTGCCCAGAGGGATGGGGTGAAGTCACCGGAAAGCTCTGCTTCTGCATCCTTGGGTTTCCAGGAATGTTTCCTAAAAACCTGGGTGATTCCAGATGCATCCCTGTGGGGTGGAGCTAGGGCAGGTGTGCCTATCCCTTCCCTCTCACGGTGCTGGCTGTGGTGTGCTCTGCTCCTCATAGTGGCCAACCTGCAGGGCTCGGCTGCCGAGGGATGGTCCTAGATGACAGCAGGGAAAGGGAAAGCACAGAGTAAGCCCTTCTGGCACCGGGGCTGGTGGCCTCCAGTGGGACTTCTTTGCCAAGGGCGCCCTCTGTTGCAGTGTGTGCCGTGCTCCACAGACTGGACCTCACTGGGCCCTGCCACTACTGCAGCCACCTGGCATCTCCCCACCTGGTAGGTGCACCCGCGGGGGTCTCTGTCGTGCTGATTCCTCTGCCTAGCACCTAGCCGTGCAGCAAGGCCAGATCCACCTCTGGGGGAGGGTCAGAGGCAGGAGGAAGGTGGCTTGCCCCCTCACCTTCCTCTCAGCTACAGGATTTTGGATAACGTGGTGTCTGGCAGTGTCATGAGGCTGTTCTGGCACTGGTGACCAGAGGGGTACAGGTGAGTAGAGCTTTGCACTGCACCCATTCCAGATGCTCAGTCCTGCAGGTCTAGCAGCACCCTGCACCTCCACTCTGCCCACACTGACCCCCCCCCCGCCCTCCCCCTTCCCCCCCAAACCTCTTGGGGGAGCCGTTAGTCCCCCTAGCAAACATCATGGTCCCCTGGGCTGAGGGCCCCCACAGGCACAATGAACNACCCATTCCAGATGCTCAGTCCTGCAGGTCTAGCAGCACCCTGCACCTCCACTCTGCCCACACTGACCCCCACCCAGCCCTCCCTCTTCCCCTCCAGACCTCTTGGGGGAGCTGTTAGTCCCCATAGCAAACATCATGGTCCCTGGGGCTGAGGACCTCCACAGGCACATTGAACAGCACATCCGACCCAGACATGCAATTCTGTGTGGTGTTCCTGTGCAGGGGATGCACACACACCCTGCACCCACCCCCAGTGCAGGTAGGGGTCTGCATGGCTGAAGCACACACTACCTCACTCGCCTGTGCCCCAAGCTACTGCACAGACCAGCCACTCTGGGGGGTTGAACTCCTTCCTTTGCCAAAACCAAGGTCAGACCTGGAAACAGATGCTAAGGCTAAAGCAAACATGGTCCTCTTTGCTGTGGGAGAGGCTTTATTGGGATGGTGGTCTTGTCCCAGGGCTGTCCCCCAGCGAGGACCTTTGCACTGCTCACAGCAGGTCCCTTCTTCCCTTTGGGCCAGGCCTACATGAGGAACCTGGAGAGGTCCTCTTTGATTTCGGCTTCATCCCACGGTCCATGAATGTTGTCCTTCAGCAGCTGAAGGCGGATGAGGCAGTAAGGGCAGAGGCAGGAGATGGCAAGCAGCAGTGAGGCAAAGAGCACTGCGCCTACGCTGGAGATAGTGGCCAGCCCCAGCAGCGCTGCCAGCGCAAAAAGCACCGTCACCCCCACATAGCACGGCGGCGTCTGGGCCTTCAACTTCTTCTGCAGCATGGGCCAGAGAGCGAAGATCTGCATGGCAAAGGTGACCATGACAAAGGCATGAAGGGAGCGCGGCAGGCGGGAGGCCAGGCACACGGAGGCAAAGATGGCCATGTTGAGGGACAGCGTGCTGGAGACGATGGCAGCATTGGCACCATAGTCAAAGAAGATAAGGTGACCAAGCAGCATAAGGGCCGACATGGCATAGATGGTGTCCGTGCTGATGGACTCCGTCAGCGTCTTCAACACCGGCGAGAAGCCGTAGGTGAAAGCGGCGAACACCAGCGTGCTCTTGAGGTCTGCCCACCGCGTTCGGCCGCTCTCCCGCCGCCCGGCCCCGCCGTCCACGGCGTCGAAGAGGACATAGCCGAGCAGCGAGGAGATCAAGGCCACGCCGAAAAGCCCCTGCGGGCTCAGCAGCCCGGCGTCCATGTACCACCAGGTGACGACGAAGACGCAGACGCTGCACAGCTGCTGCACCACCGCTCCCGACTGGAAGACGACGGCGCAGTACCGGTACTGCCGGGCGTGCACGTTCTTCCGCAGCTCCTCCAGGAACCGCTGATCCACATAGTTATCGGGGAAGGGCTGCCGCTCGTACAGCACCTTCTGCCACCGCCGCCTGGGCACCGGCTCCATCTCCCCGGGCCGGACAGGGGGGTGTTGCTCCCCTATCCCCGCAGACGCACCCGAGGCCCCGGCCCGGCCCGGCCCGGGCTGGCCGCCGCAACCTCCGCCGGTCCCGGTGGCGGCGCAAGGGCCGCTGGGGAGCTCGGGGCTGCCACCTGCCGGCGGGAGTGCCCAGCCAACGGGACCGCTCACCTCGGAACCGCGGAACAGCGGGCGGGGGCAGGTCTACTCCGCGGGAGGGGCGCGGAGTGGGACCGTCAGCAGGTCCCGGAGGCGGCAGGCCAGGGGGGAGCTGGTGGAAGCAGGGATGGTGAGGAGCAGGCAGCAGTGCTGGACTCCGTCAGCTCCATACCAGGACCTGGCCATCCCGAGTGTCACGGCCCTAATCCTGCACCCAGGCTTGTGCATGGGGCTGCTAGGCCTGCCTGGCTCTGCCCATCTCCACGAAAAGGCCGAGTGGCAGCTGCAGGAGGCGCTACCGATCTATGCTGATCGTGATGAAACACTGCCCTGGTTGGCAGTGAGAGAAGGTAGATACCCCCTCCCCGGGGACAATCCACATCAGGTTGGATGGGGCTCTGAGCAACCTGCTCTAGTTGGAGCTGTCCCTGGTCACCGTAGGAGGACTGGACTAGATGACTTTTAAACGTCCCTTGCAACCCAAACCAGTCCACGATTCTGTGATTCTGTAAGAACTGTCCTTGCTGCTGCTTCCACACTTGCTGTACCCACACATTGTGGTAAAAGGCTGCTGGGGCATGTTCTGGCAGCTGTAATGTGCCATTCTGAAGCAGGCATCAAGAATGGCATAGCTGGTTGGTGGGATTTGGTCTGCTCCTCTCTCTGCTTAGACATCCCTCTGTGTGTGCAGCTTGGCTGCTCAGCAAGTGACCCTATGCCATGTCACAAGTCCTGCTCCTCATCCTGGCCCAGCAAGACGCTTGCTCTTCTGGCCAAACCAGGCTCCAGCACCTGTGTTGGGGAATGTGGGTGTGATATTGTGAGCACAGGGTCCCCTTCCCCTGCAGCTCCTGCCTGCTTGCGGCTTGGCCCTGCCCTGCTCCCCAAGCCTGCCAGCACCCTCGAGCAGTGGTGCCCAAGGAGGAACAGAAGAAGCTGAGATGAGGCCTAAATGTGCAGCTCTGTAGGGACCCTCATCTCCTGTGCTGCCCATCCCCTCACCAAAGGGCCTGAGCTAGCATGCAGAGAGGGGGCTGGGGAACAAAAAGGGATGAGAGGAGGTTTTTTTCAGAGGCAAGAGGTGTTTTCCCCAAGCATGTGTATGTTTGTGCTCAGGTCAGAGCATTCCCAGCCCAGGAGAGTTGCTTGCTGCAGAGGAGCTGCTTACTTTGGCCTCATTCGAGAGGCCTCAGCCTGGGGTAGAGAAGCCTCAAACACTGCTCTGTTTGTGCTTTGGGAAGGGGCATTCATGGCTGTTGTGTCATGGTGCGAGCAAGCAAAGAGCTGACAGGTGTTTTTCCGCTACAGCCCTCATGTTTCCCTTCTCATGGGCAGGAGCCAGCCAGTGCCTGCCACAGGGACACCCCAAGCAGGACCCCACCTCATCCAGGTATGTGCAGAGCAACAGGTCACCCCCATGTTGCTTATGTGCCTTTGAAGGAGATCTTGGGCTCAGTCACCCCGTGGTGACATCTAAAAAGTGCCATGTCCCAGCTTCATATCATTGCACTTGCTCCACAGGACAGGACAGGCGGCTCACCTTGTGCGGGTACCCCATGCCCAGAGGCAAAGCTGGCAGCTTGCAAGCTGGGATGGAGGTGGACTCAGTTTCCCCTCCATAAAGGCCTCCAGCCATGCACTTTGAACAGAGCCATATGTGTGCCTCTGTGCACACAACCGGTGCCCACAGGAACAGGGAGTGCTGCCAGCTCCTGTGATTGCTGGCATTGCCTTGAAGGCCTGGGCCTGGGAACTTGAGTTTTGAATGAAATGTTGTTCTCCCAGAGTCACAGAGTAAAGCTGGGACATGTAACAGAAAAAGCTCGGAGGGCAGTGTGCCCGTCCTGCTTCCCTGAGAGATGCCATGGCCACCATGGCAGAGGGATGCCATCTCCCATGGCCACAGGCAGGACAAGGCTGTGCTCTTGCTGCAAGTTGGTTATGCCAGATTTGGTGTGACTTGGCTCTTGTGCATAACCATGATGTTCTGGGGACTGGGACCAGTGAGCTGGGCCGGGGCACAACCCCAGTGGAGAGACAATAGATCCAAGGGGTAGTTCTCATGCCTCTTGAGATCTCCTCTTCTGTGAGCCACCAAAGTTCCTTGGGAGGCAGGGACAGGAAGGAGATTGCTGCTTCTTGGTGACTCACAGCATCCCCAAGTAGTGCAGAGTGATGTCAGCCAAGGTGGTGGCAAAGCCTTCAAGCCCCTTTGGGAGATGCCAGCACAGCAGCTGTAGCCTCCCACAGGGTGACCAGACATGAGGCAAAGTGCTGGCTTTGCACCCCTTGTGCTCACCTGGTGCTTGGGAGACCCCAACGGGCTGCAGTGCGAAGCACCTGCTGTGCTGTCACTGTGTCCCTATGAGAGGGGACAGTGTGTGCTCTGCCATGGTGTGAAGGTACCGCCCACAGTCCAAAGGGCAGCTCAGCCCTGCCCGGGTGGCCCAGACTTTGCCTGCCAGGAATGACTCACCTGCCTGCACAGCAGACCTAGTGGGGCTGTCATGGGACTGCCACGTCACCCGCAGGGGCACCTGCACTGTGCAGTCATCCCTCAGCCCTCCTGAGGCTATGTGGCCAGCAGAGCTCTCTTTGGCAATGACAAGCAGTAGCTAAGGTCAAGGATGCAAAAGGCCTTTGTGAGCATCTTAATTTTATGCAATAAGACCTCCCTCACCTCACAACTAGGTGTCCCCAAGTGCTCCTGGCCTCTGGAGAAGCTTTAGGGTGGAGAGTGCTCCAAGACCTTCTGTGGTAGTGCAGGAGTGAGGAGCTGGACACCACAGCACTACAAATTCGCTGTGTGTTGGGAACTTGCTGGCTTGGCTGTCCTCTGCCCTTTGCGAGGGGATGCCACCGCAGATTGGTTTAGTGTCTGCCAGGCTCCAAATGTTTGAATACACTGCTAGAGCTGTTTGGAAAGAAGGCTGGAAAAGGTGACAGGCTGGGATGGAAATAGCTGTGACTGATCTAGGTCTCCACTGGAAATATTTGAATATCAAAGTATCAAGGGCACTGCACCCCCACCGTCAGCACCAGCTGCCTCCAGGTGTGTCTGCTGCTTCTTGGGCTGGGACCATCACTTATGCTGCAGAGAAGGAGGTTTTGAAATAACTAAACAGCACACCCTACTCAGAGTTTGAGTTTGCCTGAGGCTGCATGGATGAGGGCAGATCCTGCACCTCTCCATGTCCCTTGCCTGGGGCTCTTGCCCTGCATTACACCTACGTCACCCCACAAGGGACTGGGCTGCCCCAGCTGCAAGTTTGTAATGGTGCTGGCGGTTTTGCTCCATCCTTCTTGCTGTCCCTCTGCAGCCAGTATGGTGCTGTGCATCCTGGGTTGATGTGGTGAAGCTGTGCCGAGGCTTCCTGTGAGTGTAGCAATGGACGCTTGGGCCTCGTGTCTCTGCCAAGCAATCCCCCACGGCCTTCCCCTTTGACCCTGAAACAGAACCCTCCCTCTGCAGGAATGTGTTTCAGGGGGAGGCTGGCACAGTTCCAGCTGCCGAATTTTTCCATGCCCAGAGACTGTCTCCTACCTTAAATGGCTCCGTAGCATGTGTTGTGTCTGCTTGCCTGCAGTCACCTATTTAAGGATTTTTTTAGCTTCAGTCCCCAGCACAGACTGGGACAACACCAACCCAGCACGGTGGCCGGCAGGGGGGTTGCTGGGGCATGTGGGGCTGGTTGTCCTAGGGTCTCCCACAGCACTGTGCTTGGGCATGGTGGAATCCAGTGCTGCTTCAGCTTGCCCAAGCAGCTTCCTTCCCTGTGTGAAGGTCAGATTTCCTGGATACAGGTCCACATCCTGGGCCCAGGTGGACCTGGGCCACCAGCAGTGGGATCCCCTGTGCAGAGCTGTGCTAGCCATGGGCAGCCTGTGCCACCCAGGACTGCTTCTGGGCACCTTCAGGCACAGCTCCTGCCCATGGCCTCATGGGCCAGAGCCAGCTGAAGCTGCTTAGACTCCTGAGCCCTCTTGCCCTTCACAACATCTTCCTCCTCCCAGGAAGCCTCCCTGCAAGCTCGGTTGAGGGATGCCCTGTCCTATATAGGCTCTTCAGAGACCCCACTGGCCCCAGGCACATGTTGCAGTTCTGTTGCTGCACCCAGGACAGGGTGCATGCCACAGTGCCCACAGGTCTCCATCCTGAGGGTGGACAACATGGGAGCACCAGGAGCTCATGGCAAGGATGTCATCAGATTCAGAGTCAGAGCTCCCTATCCCAGGCAGGTCATTTCCAGCATACGACCTGCCCTATGGAGAGGAGCTTGGCCCAGGGTGTAAGCTAGGACTTTTCTGGAGATCCCATGGAGGCATTTCTGGGTAAACAGCCCCTGTCCAGGACAGAAAGGACCTTAATCCTAGTAAGTCGCTTTTTGCCCTTGTGGCCTCATCCTAGGTGCATTGGGCCAGGCTGGGCAAGTCATAGGGCTTGCAGGTGAGAGTAAGGATGGTGGGAAGAGAGGTACAGTAGCCAGGGATGGGGAAAACTCATTAGCCTGCCAGGAAATGAGCTGAGATGAGGAAGTACTGTGGCTGCTAGGGAGACCCAGCAATGCTGCTCAGGGTTGGGGAGAGCTGTCCCAAGAATAAGGATTGGGTCTGAGGAGCCCAAGCTGGACCAACATCTGGTTTGGGATTTCCTGAGCCTATTGCAAACCAAACCAACATCTGGTTTGGGATTTCCTGAGCCTGTTGCAGGGTGAAAAGGATGGGATTGAGGAACTGGGGCAGGAGAGATGTGATGTGGCAAGAAGGCACATGATTGCAGGGACGTGACCTCTGGAAGACACAGCCTCTAGGGTGGCTGTGAAACTGAGCTCCCTCAGTCCTGGCATTCCCCAGCGGTCAGCAGAGATGGGTGAAGTCTCGTGGCTAAACATCCTCCCACCACCCACACTGGGCTCCAGAGAGAGGGACAAACTGTCCCAGCCAGGGGCCTGGTCAGCTCCAGGGCAGTGGGTCAGTAAGGTCCTGTTTTATAGGGGAACTCCATGAAGGTGCAGCTGTCACCTAGTGAAGTTTTTGGTTTGTGATCTGCTTTTAAGAAAACAACCCTCCCCCCAGAAAAACAACCCAAAACAAATCCACAAACCAAAATGTACACAGCAACAACAACCAACCAAACAAAACCCCAAACTAACCAACTAACAATAAATAACTAACAATAACAAAAAAAAAAAAAGTCACACACATGAAAAAAAGACCCAAAACACAACCAACCAACCAAAAACCCTCAAACATCCAAGGAAACTGCAGCCAAAAATGGTGTCAGCAATGCACTCTGGCAGCTGCACAGTGCTCCAAGGTGGGATGAGGTAAAACTTCAGGTAAGCTCAGCTCAATGCTTAGCCATATTTGACATCTCCCTGGCACAATGACACAGGGAGGAAACCAGACCCTGGGATAAAACCCCAAAACCTACCTGTAGGACCTAGGTGTGAATTGTTATGGAAGCTGAAAAATGGCAGAGATTCAAAATTTGGGAGTGAGGAAGGTCTGATGGCTCACATGGGTGGCCCCGAGAGCTGGCAGAGCAGGGCTGGGACACCAGAACAGAACTTTGCTGAGCGGTTTCTGACTCTGTTCCTCTTTATTTAGCCTCAAATGTGAAGTGAGGGGGTGGGCTGTGAAGTGCTGACCCAGCTCTGATGTCAAGAGCTACAGGTGGCAAAACATGGAAAACCTCAACTCCCTGAAGGGTGAAAGCAAAGTACCTTGGGGGGAGCTGGTAATGAGTGTGATGGTTGCTGGAGCCATGTGCCAGCTCTCCATCACCCCAAGTCTGGTCCAGCAGCCACTTCCCTCCCCTTGCAGCTCTGGGATGCAGAGAGAGAGGCAGGAAGGAACCCAGTGTTTCATAAAGAGATTTTTAACATCTGCCTCAGGGGATGTGTGTTCTGGAGCTGCGCAGGTGCAAAGCAAAGCAGAGAGAGAGGAGGGCACTGGATAAAGCAGTGCCTGCAAATGGGCCAGCTGGGGGAAGATTTGGCAGGTACAGATTGAAAGAGGTTTTAAATCATTGCTTTAGCTTGGTGCACTGCAAAAGGATCCTCCTCTGTCCTCACCTTCCCACTTAACAAGAAATATTTGTTCAAACACAGCATGGCCTCAGCCTGGAAACAGCAGTTTTGGAGGAGACATTCACTCCAGGAGCCCTTCCTGCCCTCTTCCCGTGAACATCTGCTCGGAGCTGCCAAGCAGGAGCCCACGTGCTTGGGAGTGGTGAGATGTTGGAGATGAGGTGTGTTTACACATGCAGTGCTTTTCCCTGCAGTATGAGCTTCTCCTGTGCCAAAACACAGAGAGGATGATCCCCTGGGCCTGCAGGACCTGCATGTTCCCCTGGGAGCACTGGCGTCCCTGAGCAGTGACACTCCCTATGACTGGCCACCCCCTCACCCACCTCCCTGTTTTTAGTTATCTGCCAGGCAGGGGATGGAGTACTCAGCAGAAGAGGAAGAGGAAGAGAAGCAGCTGAACCCTTGGTGTTCCCCATGCCTGCCAGCCCAGCCCTTCTCATCCTTCTCTGCCACCGCTTGCATATGGTGGAGGTGCTGCTGCTCCTGCACAGGCTGTGCCATCCTCCTGGTACGCTCACAGCACTGCTGACCCATGGCTCCCATCACCCTCCCAGCCCGGGCCTGGAGGTGGTCTCAGTTTTGGTTTTGTGATGAGAAAGCCGCAGGTATGCCATCCTGCTGGATCACAAGCCGCTGGTGTTGCCTGCTTTGGCCTCCATTTGCATGGGGTCATGGAGCACTACGTTGCTCTGGGTGCTTTCCCAGCCCCTTTGCTCTCCCTCTGTGCCTATGGCAGCTTCAGCCCATGCTGTCCACCCAGAAATAAAGGCCCCCCCAAACCCTTTTAAACGTCCATCACAAAGTATTGCCATTCCTCAGTTTCTGTACCGAGATTTGCTTTTCGTTTTCACAGGCAGGGTCAGCCAGCAGCCGCCAGAGGGACCTGCAGCTCTCCCGACTGGAAGCCCCTGATCCCACACCACATTTCCATCGTGTGACTCACAGTTAATTTTGATTCTCTGTCTCTTAGAGCCTTTGGACTTTCTTGATGGCAAGAGCAGCTCCTCGGCTGCTAACCACATTGTCTACTCTGGCAGGAGGCAGTGGCCTCTGCGCTAGGGGCATAGCATCGAGGCAAGATGCTGATGTCATACCTTTAACGCCTGCCAGTCAGGCCAGGAGAAAGTGGCTCCCTTCGCCTTGAAGCCATTTTCCATCCATTCCCAAGCACTGGCTGTAGGAAAGGGGGTTTTCTGTCATTCTGAGGCCCCAAAATGGGGCCAGGAGCTGCTGTGGCTTCCCACTGCACCTTGCCTGGGCATCCCTGCTGGATCAATCATTTCCTCTCCTATTTCTGGGCAAAGTTACAATTCAAGTGAAGACACACAAAAAACACATGCAAACATCTTCAAAAGTGGAATTCCAATTTCAATTCAATTTCTTAATCTTGCTTAAAGGTTTTGACTTTCTGGGTTTGAGCCACTGAAGAGGGGGCTCCGAGCCAGGCAGAGGAAATCTTTGTCCAGACGCGGCTGTGCTCCTTGAGAGCCATGCAGGAGATCTGAGCCTCTGCATGTGGTCCTGGCCACAACTCCATCAGTGCTTTTGGGAGCTGTGGGACTTGGCCACTCTCCAGTCGTGCCAGATTTCAAGGCTCTTTCAGGCAGGATTGGTGCTGGCTGGCTGGTGATCAGAGAAGTTGCTCTCTCTGCACCAGGTCACACAGCCCCTGCCAAGTGTCACTGTGTGCCACCACCCCAGCCTGCTGAAAGCAGAGCTGCTCACTGCTTCTTGGCGCCATCACACACCACTGTGCTGGCGCTCATCTACCTGTGCTGGCTCAGGTTAAGTAAACCTAATGAGGCTCTGCACAGAGCAAGCAGTTTGGTGACCTGAGCCACCAGCTCTCTGCAGTTCAACCAGCTGGTCACTGTGACCACAGCCACTGCCTGGCATGATGTCCCCCAGGTTTAAAGGAAGGATGTGGGAGTGTCTGTGCAGGGGGGTGTCCAGGACCCACATTAGGGACTGTAGACACAGGGTCCTCCCCATGGGCCAGCCTCAGCATGGCAAAAGCATGGCAGGAGCAGAACTGCCAGTGCAAACTTCAGCACCGGTCCCTGCTGCCACAGCCCAGGGGTGAAACCCTGCAGCAACCCTCCCCAGAAATCCTGTATCACAGGCAGACTTCACTAAGTGATGAAAGAGCAATTACCAGCTCGGCTGGAGGCAGAGTTGCTTCTCTTTGGTTGTGCAAGGGAAATGATTCCAACCCCATTTGTCTGCACAGCTTGTTCCTGCTCTATGTCAGCTGCACAAGAAATAGAAGAAATTCAGGACTTTGAAGAAGCTTTACTCTGGTTTGCTGGATTCTCTCTGCAAGTGGTTAACAGTTCATCTCAAGTCAGAGGAAACCCTCCGAAGCAATCTTGCAATTTACAGCTTTTCCTTTACTAAATAAGAAATGGTCAGGAAATTAAACAGGAAATTGTGTCTGGAAGGAACAAAAGTTGTGTTGTCAGAACCTGCTTGTGAAAGATTTACTTTGTTTTAACCAGTAAGGAGCCAAGATCAATAGTCAGAAGAGGAAGGAGTTTGTGTGAATTAAATCACATAGGAAAAAAAAAAACCAACCCAACACCCCACTTGGGAAAACAAGAAGCCTTTGTAAAGAGCAGATAGGGATGAATGGGAGAAAAAGCTCAGCATCTGCAGCAACCAAATGCTGGAAAGTGCTGAAAGACAAAGGCCCAGGGTGTAAACCAGGATCAGGTGTTTCTCCAGAAGTCAAATGCTGCTTCACTGCCTCAGTGCCCCAAATCTCTGGGAGGTACTCTACAGTCTGCAGAACACTCTGAGGTCCTTTGGAGTGTTAGAGTGCAAAGGACAAGCATTGTCCAGTCACTGCCCAGGGCTTGCAGGTAAAACAGCAGCACCTTTCCTTTCCTTCTGCTCAGAAACACTGCACCAAGTGGCCTCTCGGGTGGCCACCTCCAGCTTTCCCTACCTGGCATGCTGAGAACCTTGGCTTGGCATTTATCCCTGGTCAGCAGCATGATGTCGGTACCACTCCCAACATGAGCTGTTGTGCTTCGAATGCTGACAGTCTTGTGCCTGTTGTGTTGACACTGCAGGCAGGAAGAGTTCTTCCCCTCCCAGGGCATGCAGGTGATGCAAACCGCTGGGTGATGTGGTGGCTCGAACTCAGACCCACAGCAGGGCTAGCCCTCTATGGGAACTGCATCAGCTTGCCTCATCGTGGGACTTGGCCAAGAAGTATTTGGCTAAGAGAAATCTGAGCCCTGCTGCAAAGGTGCAGCATTTGTTGAGAATCCCATGCAAATATTTGCTCCCAGGTAACCCTGTGGTATGCTGGGTTCTGGGTTAATTATGGGCTCTAGCTGGCATATTGAGTAATCTGTAATTATTTTTTTTACCACTATACTGCTCATCTTATCAGTGGCTGAAAACAAGCCTAGCAAGAGCCGGTATGGGGGTGTGTCAGAAGCAGTGAGTTGAAACCTCTGGCTGATGCTGCCAGCCTCTTCAGGCAGATGCTCATGGGTACTGACTCAAAGAGATTTTTCTCTGGGCTCCTGCTCAGTCACTGCAGTGGTTTCTTGGAAATGATCCATCCTTCATGACAGCTCTTTAGCTGTGTTTGGTCTAAGCTGTATGTGATTAATCCCCAGCTGGTAACGGGACCTGCAGGAGCTGTGCCAGCCGAGAGCAGCCACACGGGGTGAGCAAGTGTGGCTTCACCACCTCTTTCTCTCCTCTTGGTGAGGAAGCTGGAGGAATTACCGTCCTTGGAGCACAACGGAGGCTGACAGTGGCAAGAATCCCAGCTGTAAGTTGTGGTGTGGCCCTGCAGAAATCATCCCCTGCCAACACCATGGCAATGGGCTAATAACTGTTCGCTGGCTCTTATGGCACACAGCTAACCAGTTCTTTAAATCTCCGGTGCTTTGTGGGTGGACTTCTCTACTGCTCTGCTTCTGGCCATTCCCAGTGCACAGCGGGTGTGAGCAAGACTGTGTTGGGGGGACTGGGAAGTGCCCTCTGCTGGGTGAGTTGGTCATGGGTGGATCCTCTAGGTAGAGGCAGGATACCAAGTGTGCAGGTGTATGCTTTACCTTGTATCTCCTTCTGCCAACACAGTGCTCTCACTCAAAAGGGAAGCAACCGTAACTCTGTCAGCATCCACGGAGATGAATCCTGTGTGCTTCCCTGGGGGGTCATGTCCCAGCGGAAGGCAGCTGAAGCTGAGGCTTGCATTGTTCTGCCTGCCTGCGGCACCTCCAGCCCCCAAGGGATGTATTTGGAGCACTCCCTGACACGGTTAAACAGCTGCGGGTGGGACATATGCTGCTGCTCCCATAGCTCCGGGAATTTCCCACAACCGAGGCAGCTTGCCCGGGCAGTGCGGAGGTGCACCCCAGAGCACAAAGGCTTTCTGCACTCTTGCTGCTGTGAGCACGTCCCTGCTGTGAATCTCTGAGGCATGGCTGGTCCCTTCACACCACTTCTCTGCTCGTAACCTTCCCAAGGATGGTTAGAGACCCACACAGCGACGGGGCATTGCTGCCCCTTTGCTGTCTTAGCTGCAGCACTGCTGCAGAAACCCTCCCAGCAAAGTGCTGGCTCATGCACCGCCAGTGCCACGAAGCAGCTCGTCAGTGTTTTTCAGCACTTACCTCACTCTCATAACCGGTCGGGCAGCTCCTGTATCATCCCTGCTCCTGGGTGGCAGGACCTGACCGGGGAGTTGGGCAGTGCTAGGGCAGCCAGGCTCACCGGCGGCCCGCTAGGATAGCCTCCAGCGGCTCTGCGGTGCGCACTGATGCCGAGGACACAGAGCAAAGCTGCTCGCTGTCAGAGCCACCCTTCTGGCTGCTTTCATCTCTGTACTGCGGCTTTCAATCTACTGTGGCTTAACAAGCCCATTTTCCTCTGCTAGAGGTTCACGTTAAATCCCACGGGCTCCTTCCAAAGCCTGACAGTGACAAGCACAGGAATTCCCATTCAGCCTAATAAGTCACAGTCTCAGCCAGTAGCTTCTGGCTAAGCTGCAAGCTATAGGACAGCAGATGCTGCTTTGGACTCTGTCTCACTGCCTCCTGTGCGGTTACCCCCCACTTTCCAGAGAGGCACGGTGGGGATCTGCCCAGGATCCCCCCGTGACAGCCCTCAGGCACTGCAGGACAGGTGGTTTCTGTCACAGGGCAGCCCATGGTTTGCTGGCTTGGGGGCTTTAAAGCCCAGTCCTTGCAGAGATGAGGCACAGAGCTGGAGCATCTCCCTTTTCCTTCCCCCTCAATGTGTTGGCATGCAGGCCTGTCTGCTATCTGTGGCACACACAGCTCTTGGAAGGGCAGGGGATGTTAATGAAAGCACAAATTGCAGGGTGAAAAATCAGGAAAAGGACACAAAGACTCTCTAGAGGTTTCCACTGCTGGCTGGTGAACATTTATTTGCAGCCGGCTGACTCCAGTCATGCCATTCGACAGTTTGGCGGCAGCAAGCTGAGCCCTACAGGCACCCTGCTCCTGTTTGGGAGCCCTCCTGAATGGCTGTAAGGAATGGTTCATGGGGCTGGGACCAGAGCTCCTCTGGGGAAAACAGCAGCTGTGACCTGGGAGGGCCCTGGTCCTGCAAGGAATGCCTTGATTCACACCCTCCTGGTGCCTCCCTCTGGGCCAAGCTGTCCTTCCTTGTTCAGAGTCCTGACATATGTTTCCAACATGGTATGCTTATGACTAATCCACCTGTGTGTTTCAGGGCTGTCGCAATGCCCTGTGGGCTGAAGAGCAGCACACGTGTCAGCTGACTGTAGCTCTGATCACACTATGGCAGTGGGAACCCAAATTCTGAGATGGTATTTTAGCCAGAGTAAGCTGCAAGGATGGAGTTCTTGGCTGCTGTAGCTCAGTTTAAAGCCCACTTTACAATGCCATGCTTCAGATGCGCAGATTTAGGCCTGGCTGTCTAAAAAATCCCTATTGTTTTGACAATAACCCTTGTGTTTTTCCGCAGGTCTACCCAACTATGCCAGTAGCAGAGAAGGCGCCCTGGGTGTGGGCACCCACAGATGCTGAGACCATGCTTACAACCTCCTGGCCTGTATTCCCCCAAGCACCTCCTAGAAGCACGCCCCCACGCCCAGCAAAAGCATTGTCAGAGAGAGTAATGGGGAAGATCTTCTGCCAGCTGTAGGGATGGAGAAAGGCTGCCAGGTCCCAGGCATGGCTCTATGGAAGGCACTTTCTATATGGGCCTGCAGAGGCGCCCAGCCAGCTGTCAGGCAAACCCTGGCTTGGCTCTTGCTCCTAGAATGAAAAAAATATGTACAACCGAGTGGTAAACGCGTCTCTGGCAACTCATGTGACTGCAAACACGGGCCAGGCTGTCATCCAGCGAAGTCCAACGCCAGCAGCCTCTTACGCCTCCCCTCAAGCTGTCCGTAAAACCGTCACCAGGCACCCGGCAGTGAACCCCACCGCTCCGCCCTCCCTCCCGGAACTACAGCTCACAGCAGACCTCTGGCGGCCTGCCCCGCCTCTTCGCCGCTGCTGGGGGCCCAGACAACGCCCAATCAGGACTCGACCGTGTGGGGTAGCCCGCACAGAAGCCTGATCAAAAAAAAAAAATTTAGAAACACCTCATGTCGAAGAGTCGTCTCTTAAAATGTCCCTGACGCCTGAAGTAACGAGTTCCTGGCGCTTCCCGCGGCCTTAGGTTTTGCTGTCAGCCAACATTTATTCCTATGGCGGTCTCCCTTTAACGGCTTATTTCACATGGAGGCCTCAGAGAGGCCCTTGGGGAGGCGGGGAAAGAGAGGGCCTATCGTTCGATTCGCCGCCGTGCTGGAAGGGAGAAAGCCAATCTGCGCGGCCGAAGGGAGCCTGGGAGGCGGGGCCACACCGAGCTTGGCAGGCCATTGGTGGCGGGGGGGCCTTGGGCACGCCGGGGAGGGTGACGCGTATCCTTCCAGCTCAGCGCGTGAAGGGATCAGGGGCGAGGGGGAGGGGTTCGCTCCAGGGGGTAGTAACGGCCGCGCTCGCGCTGCTGGGTGTCGCGTTGCGTCGGAGCCGCGCCGGGGAGGGGCTGCCCCAACGGTCGTACCTCTTCAGCGCCCCCCTCCGCCACCCCTCGCTCTTCTCCCGCCGTCCCTCTGCCTGGGAGGATGCGCCGCCTGCTCCCGGCCGTGGCAGGTAGACGGGGGAGACGATGAGGGAGCCGCCCCGCCGGTTCCTGGCCCTGGGTTCCTGCCTCTTCCTCTGCGCCTTGCTCTGGTGAGTCTGGCTGCGCCGCTGGCTTTCGCTGTCGTGGTGGGGGAAGCCCCTCCGTGGCTTCCCGAGGGCGGGGGTGTCTGGCCCTTCGAGGCTTTCGGGGAAAACAGCGGCGGTAGTGAACCTCGCCACCGGGCCCGCCGGCAGCGCTGCTGCTGCCACTCTCTCCAGCAGCCCGGGGACCCCAGGCCGTGCCGCTGCCCCGCCTGGGAGCCTTTTTCTTCCTGGGGATAGCGCCCTGCTTGGGATGCTGAGAGCTGATGGGGAGGTGCGGAGCGGGAAGTGGAAATGGAGATGGTGCTGTTGGGGAAATGAGGAAGATGCTTCCCTTTCGAGAAATAAGAATGTGTTAAAATGCTGGCAACACGCGGTGTTGCGTTAAGGGGAAGACAGGTAACAGCTTTCTGGAGGGTAATTCCCGCCGCTGTGAGTAATAGTCATTTGCTGCGTTCGTGAAAACAAGCGGTATCAGATGTGGAGTTAGTCCTCGGGTATCGGGGTTCAAAACTATACTGTACATCTCTATATGCATGTGTTGGCGCTCTGTGTTTTTAACAGGAAGGCTTACTTGCTTTTCCAGTTTCAGGCAGAACTCTTGCAGTGTTCCCTGAAAGACCAGGGAGCCTTATTCTTGAAACGACTCTATCTGTGACTGTCTAGGCTTGTGCTAAATTGAAGCAAATAAGCCAAACCCTTTTGTATTGGTAATGTCTTTGGAAGTGTTTTTTGTAGTTATTAGTTTACCTATATTTTGTTTCAGCATCTTCTGATTACTCTCTTTTCAAACTCTCTGATTACTCTCTTTTCTTGTCACATTAAAAAAAAAAAAGTGACATCTATTAAAATACAACTATTAAAAGAATATATTGCTGTATGGTAAATTCTAAGCTTCTTAAACTTTGGCCTTCTTTGATCTCCATGACTCACTGTTTGAGAAATGATAGCCAGTTTGAACAACAGACTGCAAATATTGAGAATGGACCAGCAGCAGTGGTTAGAGGTAGTTGTGTATCCGGTGTATTACTTCAGTATGCTTCTGGTAAATGGTTTGAATAGTCCATTTAAGAAAAAGAAGAAAGAAATTGAAATAGGCTTGAAGTTCTGGATTGACTTACAGTTGTTTGTAGTTGGATGAAGAAGCTTGAGCCCAGACATCAGTCTGTGCAGAAGCTGGTGCTGACGCTTGCATTACTGAGTTCATGCAGTCCTGGAGCAGATATGGCTTGTGTTATCACATTTTTTGTTTTAGGAGGCAAAAGTGAATCTAAGAAGGACTTGAACACTCCTGTCATGTTTACATTTAGCAAAACTGCAAAAAAGCTCGGGGACGTGTAGGTTTGATTGAGAGGTCTGAACCTGATGAACTGTCTGTGGACAGCTTTTCTTTTACTTGTTGAACAGCTAAGTTCTACTTACGTAGCTGGAACTCTTATTGGGAAGACAGTTCTTGTTTGTTGTGTCTTGAAGGGTGATAGCCTGGTTTCTGCCTGGAGATAATTTTGAATAGAGTAAGTTTTTGTTGCTATGTTCTTAGTCTGCTGTTTTAAAGGAACTGTTTAAGAAGTTCAGGCATCTGTTCCATATTGATAAAGAAATATGTTCTGCTAAGTTGTTGAAACAATACACTTATTCTGTAGAACTCAGACAGCTTCTGTTTTCATCTTGGGAGAAAAATTGAGTGAATTTTTTTTTTTCTTGTTCTTCAACTGGTCTCAGAGCTTGCACTGGAGTATTTCAGTGCTTTTACTATTAAAACCCCCAAAGCTCAGAGTGTGTGTTCAGCCTGTGTGCTTTGACTGCTGTTGATTAAAGAGCTAGTAGATTTAGGTATTGGGAGGAGTAGAACTCTAGTTCCTTGGTCTCTGTTGTCCAATCATGAATTCACACTAGAGTTTAAAATCCTCTGTCTGCAGAATGGCATTGCAGCTTGCTTTAAATTTCAGTATGCCGAGGTTGTAATGGGAAAGTCTCAAACTGTATTGATTGCTGCATTGTTACCGCACTACGTAATGTGATAAGCTGTGATGTGTTTAACTTTTTCTAAAAAGATAATCAGGAACTTTGCTCATAAAAGCATGTAAGAAGCTTTAGATGGAAGGCTTTGTGTTAAAAATGTTGGCACGTGACAAATATTATTGTTTTAAATGTAGTTGTCTAGAAACATAGTCTTCCAAGGATTTAATGATAGTAGAAGAGAAGCTCTTATAGGTGAAATTAGTGGTCAACATGATAGAAACAAAAAAAAAATGAGGGGAAAAGAGCCCACAAGACAAAACAGAATTGTTGAAAGAGTTGATGAGAGCTATCAGGGCACTCTCTTCGTTTTTAAATGAGGGTTTCTTTTATTTCTGCATAGATAATGGCTTTGATGAAACTAAGCTTAAAATAGACATTTATTTATCTTCCATCATGAATTTTTAAAGCTTGTCTAAAGAAGTTGTTCCAATGGAGAAGTATCAGTTGGCAACAATCAAGTGTGGTGAGGGGAAGATTTATTCGACTCTTCTTAACTGGAAATTGTTTCAAAAGATCTCATCCTGTAAGTTAAACATGTGACTCTGTTACTAGGAATCACAGAATCAGTAAAACCCCAGAAGTTTGAGCTTGGGGATTTCATAGCCCCAGCCTTTTCAATAAAGACAGTGCGGTGCTCTTTAGGAGTGCAGGATCAGAGAGTTACTGATACTTGAGGATTTCTGAAGCTGGAACAAACACAGTTCTGTGACAAACCTGAACTAGCAGGATTGTTCCAAGTAGTTGAAAAGACTGGGATGGCTGCATGGGTTTAGAGAAATACTTTGAAGGTAAGACTTAGGAATGTGATGCTCTAAAAATAATATGCCTCTGCCAATGGAGCTTTGACTGTGCATGATAAATGACGCCTGTTGGCCTGAATTTACAAAGATTTTTGGTTGGTTTTTTAGTGCTTCAGTTAATCTGATTGTGTTGATGATCATGATGTAAAAATTACCTTAAGAACTTGTAGTACTTTGTAGTTTGACAACATACAGAGCTGAGTACGTGGAGTGGATTTAAAAGCTAATAAGAAGGCTAGTATTATCTGAATTGAGACTAGCTGTCTGAAGAGTAACCTGTATAAATTGATCTGGCATCACCTTTTGCCGGCTGTGAGCTGCATTTTCAGTGTTAGCTATGGGTTTAATAAAGAAATCATGCATATGCTAATTTGTCCTTCTGTGATTCATTCTATCCCAGAAAGTGCTTTGTACATCCTGATCTACTTAGCCTTTATGAACTCTTTATTATCCTTGAGGTTACAATGGCTAAAAGGAAGATAGGGATAAATTTTAAGCATGTGCATGTCAGAATTGTATTGTTGTCATTACGCTGCGAGTGTGCTGCATCAGCAAAGTGAGGCTTGTGTCAGAGTCACTGAGCAGCAAGATGTGCTGTTTCTGGTCAGCCCCCCAATCTGGTAGCTCTGACTCCAAAATTGCTGAAGGTCAGACTGGGTCAGTGGCATAGCCAGAAATAGAGAGCCTGAGTACAAGGGATAGAGTTTGGTACTTCTTTGTTTTCCTAGCTATTAATGGGAAGATATATGTGAATTTTAATGAGATAAAATATTTCTAGTTTTGGGATTTTTTTAGTCTTCTGCATTTTCAAAGATGTGTTTGTTGAAAGCCACTGAAAAACCTCAGTGCTTTACTGGCAGTGTGGTAACATCATTGGTGTTTATCTTGCTGCTCCTGTCCTGTGCAGGCAAAAGCTATGCAAGTCAGGTTTTGCTAATTGAACAATTACTGGCCCCTTAACTGACTTGAGTTTAAACCTTAAGCTTGCACCTGTTAATAATAGGAATGCAAGTGGTAAAGTTGGGAACTGAGAGGATTGTGCTCCAGTATAACATGCCTCTTATACTCTGCTGAAAAGACTCATTTGGGCACTGTTCATATAATCAAAACTGATGTCAAAGTGAAGCTAGTTTCTAGATACAGAATATCTTGTTTGGAAGTGTCTTTTCAGTTAAGGTTGGTACAAAACTGCACTGGAGCTTTTGGAGTCTTGAAAATGAAATTTGAACATACGTAGTTTACAGCCCAATCAAGCAGAAGCTGCGGTGTGCAAGTTTGGGCTCTGGTGTCTTATGTAAAACAAATACTTGGCCCAATTAATTATTGACTATTTACCTTCTAAAATTATTTGAAAATCAGTATCTTCTTAAAGATTTGTCCTAGAAACATCAAATTAATTTGTTGTGCAAGTGGTGTACTAAAGTGGCACCTACCTCCTCACAATGTTGCTCAGTTGGTGTGTAAATACTCTGCCTGTTGCAATGAGATGTGCCTTATTCCAGCACTGAGCTGAAACTTTTTTCTTTTTTAATGTGTTTCGCTAACCTGTTAACAGTTCTTTTCCACTTTATTCAGCGATAAGTACAGTACTTTTTGGCTTTTTTTGCTCTTGTCTTTATACTAATTTAGCTTTTGGTAAATTCTGTGTTTTTTTTCAAGGGGAGAATGTACAGGGTCTTTTAAAATTAATACTCAGAGGTGCTATAGCCTAAAGAGGGTGTTCTGTGCAGGAAAACCTTTTGGCTGATGACAGGGCAAGGAAGAACTGCAAGTCCTAAAACTTTCTTATAAACCTTAGTGAAAATACTGCACAGATATAACAGACTGATCTCAAAGCTACTGTAAAGAACTTTTAAAATCATTTATATCAATATTTTCACTCAAGTAAACTGGGTTGGAATATCATTAAAGGTTTCCAACAGTTCAAAATTAGCTTAGGTACTCAAAGTAACCTTCTTGGCTTGGCTGAGTTTGAGAATGACAAGCTATTGCTGAAGGCCTTTAAAGGTAAGAATTGTATTAAAAATACATTATGAAATGTCTGAGAGTTAAGTGATAGCGGTTCTACAGTGATCTAGGGCAAAATTCATGTTACTAAATTTATGCTAAAATTCCACTCCTTGGCACTGTGTTCTGCTGTGTTGTATTTACAGTGAGTTTTGAGCAGCTGCTGCTGCTTCTGAACCTGCTGTTGCAGTATTGTCTGTGTAGATAATCTTATGAATTTAAGCAATGAGGGAAATCTTCAGTGGTGTGCCAGACATTGCTACAGACTCTAAAAGCCTTAAAATGTAATCACAACTCATGGCTGTTCTACTGTTTTCCTGTAGTCTTGCTGAGCAGTGTGAGGTTTTACTGTCTTTCCCAGAATGTGTTCTTTCCCCAAAACTCATGTGTTAAAGATAGTAACTAGAGTTTTACAGTGCGGGGAGATTCTGTCAAGCTATAATCCTCAGAGCAGTATTACAGAAGTCTGTTTCCAAGAATGACTAGGAATTGCCCGTTCCTTTGACTGTATCCCAAGTGATGCCATTTGAGGGCTGAGGTTTGTAACTTCTGCCCTGAAATAGGGCACTTGAGCAGTCCTTTGAAGAAAGGAGTATGAGGTACATGTTTCAGTGTTCCTTTGCAGCATACATTTAACATAGGCTGTTGTTTGTTATGGGCGCTGTTTGAAAACAGAGAATTTCAGTGCTGGGAGGGTGGCTGTTAACCGCAGCAGTCTTTTCTAGGGGTGGATGAGAGTGATACTGGTAGTACTGTTAGAAAGGAATGAAGAGGTTTTCCACAGGTAGTTCTCAGCTTTGATTTCTATTGGTTAACTTAAGACAACAGTAGATAGTCATGAGCAAATTGCATGTTCTCCATTTGTCGTCTTGAATCTTTATATCCTTATATACACTAGCTCAAAGCTTATTTTCTTTTCCCCCCCTCAGAAGATAGTGGCATGTGTCAAGACTGGATCAGGGGGATGTAGAGAGAAATGTGGCTGGAGGTTTGATGCAGGTCTTCCACTTCAGGCAGGAAATCAGTTAAATCTGATCAAGTAGGTACTGCAAGTGTAACCTTGGTTTGCAATCTTTTCAAGTTAATGCATTCTACATGCTGAAAGCAGCATTTTAAACTAATGGCTGGAATCTCATTGTCTGAAGCAATGAAATTCAGTATTGTCAGGAGTATCTTTGTGTTGGTCTCTGCTGAGTAAGTGAAGTAACTGCCTTTTGTGCCACATTCCAATTAGGAGACAGTTTGGAGAGCATTTTCTTCGCACAGAGAAGGCAAGAAAAAATATTAAGGTTTTAAAAACCTAAATAATTTGTGAAATGCAGTGGATTGGTAAAGGATTTGCAAAACTCCTTCAGTTTTCCTTGGTTTGAGGTAATTTTTTAGCATGTGAATCAAGTTAATGCATAGTTGTAGTAATTGAGATGTATCAGTACCTTGCTGGCAGCATCCTTGCATAGTCTAAATCTGTAGGTCTTAGCAGCTTTTCTTCTCCCTTTAAAAGTTCATCATATCTTAAAATTATCTTAGCAAGGCATGGTGCTCTTCTGTGGTGGTAAATAGCTTATAAATAAATGGTGTGTGTTTTGTTTTAATGGTTCTTCATTGCATTTATCAACACTGATTTCCCCCCCCCCACTTTGCATGCAGAAAGGAGTGTTGTTTGGGGACATTGTGCTAAATCAGTGCCTTGGAAATAGTTTTCCTCCTCTGACTGAAACAATCTCACTTCTAAAAGTCCAATCTTCATTTTCTGAGTGATTGACTTTGTTCTGCAGGCCCTTTTAAATACAAGTCCCTCTTGTTGAGCTATTCTGAGAGAAAGATTGATCTGCAGAGTTACTGAGGAAAGAGTGAGGGTTCCCTCCTTTTGCTATTTATTTGCATTAGTAGTGGCTGGAAGGCAGACTACTGCTGACTCTGAGTCTGGTTGTAGATCTGCTGAGCTTATTTTTACAGAGCTTCCTTCCTCTTTGACAGTTAGGCTAGTGATGGGAGATTTGCCTTTTTTTGCCCTTTCATAACTATTTTTACCTGATTCATCAAAAAAAAAAAAACCCTGTAATCAAGGTAAGTGTTAACCAACAAATAGACACCTCTCCCTCTTTCATAGACCTACTTTGCCAGTTCTCTGTCCTCTAGGGCCAAAATTTACCTGCCTATTCTGAACTGATGCTGTGAGTATTTTCAGTAGAGAAGGGTTACGTGACAGGGACAGTGATGTCTTCATTTTCTCTCTTAGCTGTTGACTGAAAGCCACATCATTGGACATCTACATCTATTGGTAATAGAACCCTCAGAGAGGTGCAGAAAATGTCAGTGATCATTCTGGAAAGAGACTGTTTCTTGTGCATTCAAGGAGGGCTTGATTATCAGTACACTAGTGATATCTTCCTTTTATTTTCCCTGGGTTTGAAATTACTCTCTCACAGGTGTCAGCTGTAAATTGTTTTGAACTGCCTCAGTCTCTAGTTTCCAGAAATAGGTCTTGTTTGGGGAGAACTTAAGAAAACTCTTGAATCATTTAGAAGACAGATGTGTTTGAACTGAATCTTATGGGAGTAAGTGTTTTTGTATGAAGTCTTTGGAAAGGAAAGCTTAGGCTAGTTTTCTCTGGTGATATCAAACATGGAAAACCTGCTCTTACCTTGAGACTTTGCTAATTTGGATTTATTTTTGTATAATCATAACTTGTATAATTTTTTTTTCTTGCTGGTTGTTTACTTTCTGCTTGATTTTTATGCTTGTCAAAACAGTTAACAGTAGCTTCATTATCTGATAGTCTTCTGCAGCCTTCTTCACAATTACTGAGTTTGAGCCAAGTTAGAATTGGACAGATTCACATGGCATCTATGCTTCAATTTCAAAACCGCCTGCACTTAAGAATTTCAGCATGTTCCTATTCAAAAGCTTAACAGCCATCAACAGAGCGTAGCTAATTGTATAGCAATGAGCGTACTGTGCCATTCAGATAGGGCTGAGCAGGCTTTCTGCCTCAGTAGAGAACCACAGTAGGTGCCTGACCTGTGAAGAGTAAAGATTCCACGTGCACACACCCGCACCCCCACCCCCCTTCTGTGTCTGGGCTTGCAGCTTTTGGATTTGTTCATATTGAGCTGAAAAATTAATGGTATGTTAGAGAAAATAGCTTTTGAACCACTTTATTGATATGCTTAAGACTTGTGCTTAAATTGTTGTTCTTCATGAGATTTAATAGTGTCTGCTGTTTTCAGACATACTTAGCAAAAATGGAATTAACTGAAAACTTCTGTATGGATGCAAGTCACTAACCATTTTGTGTTTGAAGCAATCTCTTTAAAAGTATTTCAACACTATTAACATAATTTCAAGATGTACTGTCTCAGGTACAAGGTATATCTAGTAACTAATCTCTAGTACCATTTGGGCATTAGATCTGTTAGCTTCCAAGGCAGCATTGAAATATTACTCTTTAGTCATGAGAAAGGGAAAGATGTATTCAAAGATACAGAACCTGCTGTGCTTTCAATATGCTAGTTCACTCAAGGCAAATTCTGTTCTCTGTAAATTTGACATTTAGGTTTTCATGTTCATTGTTTTGCTGCATTTAGAGAAATGTCTTTTTTTTTTTTTTT
>WBNM01025099.1:130323-145514 GCA_013399055.1 Ramphastos sulfuratus
TTTTTTTCTTATGGGCTATGTAATTTAACAGCCTGTGGCTAAAGAGGCCTGTTGAATAAATATGCAAAATCTGAAAAGACAGAAGAAAAATCTGAAAAGACAGAAGAAAAAGATTAGTAATGATCCAGATAAGGTGATTAACTTCTCAGTCTCACCTCAGTCTCAGTTACCATCTGCCTGCTGCATCCTCTGCTGCAGCAGGGCTCAGGTTGTCCTATGGGTGCATATATGCACACATACACAAAATGAGTTTGTAGCCTCCTCCCTTGCTTAGAGGGCTCTTGGGTGACTGGAGACATCACGTTTGAGTTGGGGAGCAGAGAGAATTATTTCTGAAAACAGATTTTTTTTTTGTAAAGATTATGTCAGAATAGGTTAAACCTATGAGCTGTACACAACATTCTTCTAAAAGCTGCATTGATGCTTTAATAAAGCGTGATTTGTTGCAGTAAACTACCAGTGTTTTAAGGCAAGAAATAAATGCTGTTTGTGCTAACTTTTTTGTGACTGCTGAGAAACAGGTACAAACTGGAACATGAGGAGAAACTTCCTTACAGTGAGGGTGACAGAGCACTGGAACAGAGAGGTTGTGGAGTCTCCTTCTCTGGAGGCTTTCAAAACCCACCTGTATGCATTCCTGTGGAGATTATCCTGAGTGATCCTGCTTTGGCAGGGGGGTTGGACTTGATCTCTGGTGTTCCCTTACAGTCTCTTAATATTTTGTCATTCTGTGCATTCTGTTAATCAATTTCTTTAAGTCTTCTGATAGCTTTGATAAATAAGTGCCTAGGAACTGTATGTGCATATTTTTATTTTCTAGGTTTTTCATGGAAACAGTTGAAAAATGCTGAGGGGGACAATGCTGAAGGAATTTAAAAAAAAAATTTGTTTTAAATCAAGACTGACTCCCTTTTTCTTTTGTTTTTAAATAGCTTTCCTATTTGGCATGTCTTTTGTAAAGACAGTCTTTCTTCGTCAGTGCAGTATGCTTCAGGTGATGCTTGTACCTTGGCAAATGATGATGAAAATATCCAGGAAAAGGTATGCCGAATAAATCCTGTTAATTAGCTACTCAGTTTGACTTGACATTAAATTTAAAAACTCCCTTAACTTACACACTATAATTCATAAAGTTTTCTTGGTCAGGAAGTTTATTGTACTGAGTTTGTTCTGTGAAGGGAGATGTTATCTTCCACAGGTTTTGCTTTCCTTCAAGTTTGTTCCAGGTATATGACAATACAGCTGGTCATTTTGTGTATGGGCAGCTAATAGGACAGTTAGTAATGGTGGCTCCATTAGAAGAAATGGTCATCAGGAATAGCATGTGCGTTGTTGGAGACAGTGGTAAGAGATGATGACCTGGATAAGTCTATGCCAGAGTTTGCCAGTTGCATCTGTGTTGTGTTAAAGACCCAGCACACAAATGATTGCTGTCCTAAGCAGAAGACTTGAGATTACTTGTTTTATTAAGTCAGTATTTATCTCTTTGTTTTCCATCTACTTAATAGCAATTAACAGCACTAAAATATGTATGTGAAACACTAATGGACAAGGTTCTGTCCTTTTTCTTATTTACATTAAACTCTTATCTAACCTGAAGGGCTAAGTAATTATCCCACTCTGATTAACTCATGAGTTTCTTCATATTGCAATTTGGTAGTGAGTTCCCAAGCTTGTGGTATAACTCACCAAGTCATGGTAACATCATTTACTTTTTTACAAAAGCAAAGAATGAGACTTAAGATAATCATGGGTAGTACCGATATTATTTGTCTCCTCATTTCTTCCATCAGTAAGTAGTAATGCTAATCGTGGTCATCATTCCAAGAAAGCTTTAATATACTGCATCAAATCTGGAAAATGTGTTGAGCCTGACTAGAAAAAAAAAAACAAAACAACTTTAAGTATTCGAAATTTCTTAAGCATTTTAACATCTAGGATAGGTATCCTTTTTTGCCAGCTTGGGTAAGCAAATACCATTCATTCCTGTTCTTCTGTATGCCTGGAAGAAGTCCTGCTCAGGTTTAATGGCTCATGTAATAAAGCTTACTTGATCTTTCCAGTTTTAAGCTTTGAGCCTGGGAAGCTACTGTTCTATGGTTTCTTACTTCTCTCTAATATTCTTCCCTTCATTCTCTGAGCATGGCTGCATTAAGCAGATTTTTGAACTTAAACTCAAAGATGTGAAAGCTCATACATTATACTGTACTTTTTATTCATCTAAGAAAAATCTCTTGGGTATATGAGAAATCTTAAGCCTGTGACTATTACTCCTAACTAGACTGCTGTAGCTGTCTCTTCAAAAAGTGCAGCTTTGCAGCCCTTGATCAGTTTGCCTTAGATCAGTTGATTCTTAAGGCATTGATGCTATTTATCACAGGGACTAGGATGTGAGCTAGTAATACTTAGGGCAAAATGTTGCTTACTGTTGTCTTTAAGGTTTCTCTGCTCGCATTTGTGTTTCCCGATTTGCCAGTGTGCCTTAACTTTCTCAAATCAGTATGATCATGTAATCTTGCATGGCATAGCAGCCTCTTGGATCCAAACACTAGCACTGTTCCCAGGATTTTAGATGCCCCTTATAAAACAATTTCTACCAATTTTCTTGTCATATTTTAAAGTATTGCTCAAAAATAGCTTGCATAAGTTATAGTCACAACTTGAAAGTAAAAATTTTGAGGAGCAAGTTAAGTTCTTGTTAGTACTACGGTCTGTTTGTAAAACTATTCTCAAGTGTGTTTTTATTACTTTGTGAATTCACTGCACTTGATTGTAAGGCTTAATTTGTAAATGAGAAAGTTACTTTAAAAAGATTACAGCAGATATGTGAAGTTATTCTAGTTCTACTGATAATCTGCTATAACTGAAACATGCCAAGTTTTATTTTTAATGGTTGTTTGTTGAAAGTCACCTGAGGATTTTTTTGGGGGGAGTGGGTTCCTCCTAATTTGGGCAGCAAGTTGATAAGAGGGATCTGTCAATGTGAGATCTTATCAGAGTGACTAATTTTCCTTGGCACACAATCAGAATTATTTTAGACATCGTTAAAATGGTCTTTCCTGTAAAGATTTAACTGAATTGCTTTAACATGCTTTAGTCTTTGTCCAGATGAGATTTTAAACATGTGGGCAGTGGATATGAAGATTCATGTAGTTTAATTTCTTGTTGATATTTCTATGGTTATAAAGGTAGTAGTATTGTCTGTACCGGAGGTAATTCCTTTTACTAGAATTGAAATCCTGTTTTATTACATGTGCACTCTTGGTTTACCTTTATACTAGAGGGAAGAGGCTGGCCCAAGACTGGAGTCTGACCATGCAGACTCAAGTACACAGAGTTCTACAGAAGAGCTGCTTGTTGATTTTACAGAACCTGACCAGGCAAGACTTCTATTTTATTTGCTCTGTACATTCTTCATATGCTTCTTGATTTCAGTCTTTCATTTTGATTATCTAAAGCTCATAGTAACCATCTATCACATTTCACTTGCATGCGGGCTTGCTGTCAGACTTGTGTTTCCAGTGAAGGAGAATGTGTGAGCTGACAGATCTTGCATTGCCAGTGTACATAAGTAATAACAAGAGTAATTTATAGTTGTATGGAGTGACTAAAACTTTCAAGCTAAATTAAAATTGGATATTATAGGTATGGATGTCTCTTTTTAAAATAAAACATAAAACTCCTTACTGAGGTCTTTTATGTACATCAGAGTTGGTGATCACTGCAGTCCATTTTAGGTTTCATTCTTCATGGCTTCTGTTTGTTTCATTTCCTTTGAAGTGGAAAAAGGGTTGTGTTTCAGTTCTATGTGACATTAATACCATTAAGTCAGTGCTTGATGTCAAATGTTACAAAGACCACTGTTAATGATGATTTGATATGTTTTATGGATTACAAGACAACATACATAGGATGTGCTTCCCAGTATATATTGCCTGGGTTAGATATGTAATTATATAGGAAAACATTCCGGATCTGTTCAGTTAGATGACTGAGTAATTCAGCTAATGACTAAAGGCTCTTGTGTAATAGTATTTTCCAGTGCTGCAAGAGCTATCTGACCTGTTTTGATGGTTATGTACTCTTCCAGATATAGAAAGCCTCATTTTGATTATTCTATGCAAGGGTTTATGAAAAGTGAAGACCAGAATAAATAAGATACAAAATTACTAGACTCTCAAAAGTGATAAGCAATTTATCTCTGTCTTCAGTTACAATGTAATAGGCTTCTAAATCATTCTGGACCTTGATTGGAGTGATAAAATTGACAGCCTTCCCCCAAATTAAACTGAGTCTGAAAATAGTAAATATAAATTTTATCATAATGGAGCATGCAAACAGAAGAATGTATTTGAATTGCTGAAATACTCAAACGGGTGTTCTTCTGGCTGTCTTTTATAGAAGTGCACGGTTGAGGAAGTTCTTGCACATACTTCTCTCCGGTTAATATTTTCATACTTCTATTGCAGACCATGAAACAGTGTTACAGCTATCTCACACTAGCACCGAATACCCACCTGGGCTTTTGAAGAAAGAAAATTTGTTCCTCAGCTTTTGCTGTCTGTTTTTTAGGCTCATTGATGACAAGAATATGTGCCGTTAAAACTCTGCATTAGATGTTATTGTAGGAATGCTTTTCCTGTTCAAGTTGTGAAAAAAAATATATTCATCTGTACTGTTTTCTTAGACTACAGCAGTGAGTGAAACCAGCCAACCTGAAGTTGAGACTCCATCTTCAGTAGATTTAAATGAAGCTTCTTCTAGCATAGTTGCAAGCACTGAAAACATTTCCAGTTCACCTACCTCAGAGATGCCTCCAGTCTCACAGCCTGAGTAAGTTTTTGGGTTTTTTAATATTTTAATGTATCATTTTGATCTTTAAGAGAACATGACTTGATCTGACATTATTCCAAGGGCTACTTAGTAAGGTTATATTGCTGCATGATTCTTCTCCTATACATTGGTTTTATGGTGTCGATGCTAAAAGGAACATGCCACTTACTCAATGTGTGAATTAGTAGTTGTGTACTTGCATGAAGTGTCATTATCTGTATCAGTTTCTTAGCTGCTATTCTGGCAGAAAAAAGTCCAGAATCTTATGTGCTAAATAATCTGTACTATGAAAGCCCTCAGGTCTTCAGGATTTCTGGCCTTCACAAATGTGCTTTTGAGGCTGCTTCAGTAGTGCTTCTGCTTTCTGTTCAGGAATCATAGAATCATAAAATTGTCAGGGCTGGAACTGGATGATCCTTGAGGTCCCATCCAACCTCCCCTCTACCATGGGCAGGAACACCTTGCACTAGATCAGGTTGCTCAGAGCCACATCCAGCCTGGCCTTAAAGACCTGCAGGAATGAGGCCTCCACCATCTCCCTGGGCAACCTGTTCCAGTGTCTTACTACCCTCATGGTGAAGAATTTGAGGGTGGTGTGAGACATTGGAAGAACTTGAGTAGTTTTATTTCAGACCTTATAACAGAACAGTCTTAAAGTTCTGATATTGACAGACTTTGGATGAAATAGCAAAGTTTTGTATAAATGCAAGTGTGACAGTTCAATTCTGGTGTCTGGTTGTCTGTATTGCAGAGCTGCCTCTGCTGGAGGCAGTCTTCAGTTGTGCTTAGTTGTGTTTTTCTCCATTTTGTGGATTGCTGTGCTATCGAGTATGAGCTTGAGTATGGGAATTCATGTGTTTGCTTCTACTTTGCCAGGATTCTCCTGGGGTTTCTAATGTGTGCTAGGGGGAATATAATATACATATATTCTTCTGATTATCTGATGGTAATGATCTGATAGATTGGGAGATAAAAATTCAACACATTAAAAATCAAGTAGGTTTCTCTTCACTGGTGTGGTGGTGTTCTGTTTGTGGTGTTGCTTTTTTAAGAGTCCAGTTTTTCTGGTTTATCAGATTTAGTTTCTTTAACATAGGAAAGGTCTGAAAGTCCTTGCTGCTTGATCTTGTCTAGTGTGCTCAGCAAGATCAAGTACTTCGGCACTTCATAAGTATCTTCAATTGCAAATATTCAGTAATCGGGTTTCCCAAATTTGTAGTTACTCTAAAGCAAAACTGGGATTTCAGGAGGTCTTTTTATAGCACTTGTTGACTGCTGTACTGTGTAAATGCATTTGAAATCCCACTGTTGTCATTCCAAACTATTTTTACCTTGTAATGAATCTTTTTCATTAGAGCATTAATTGTAACTTTGTTTTTCCCTAGATTAGATCTGGATAAAAATCTGACCTCCTCTTCTAGCTGCAAGTGAAGGGAGCAACCATACATAGTGGGCTTAGTAATGCACTTGAATAATTAAGGCAAAGCCACTAAAAAATGAAAGTATTCAAAGGGGAGTATTCAAATGAGAGTATTCAAAGGTACAGCTTTCAGGCTTGTGCTCCTTGCCTTCTGCCAGGATTAATTACTCAAGGCCAGTCAGGTGCACTCTGATATGAGGGTATTTTTAAGTTCATACATATCCTATATTTAATTCACTTGATAATTATTCATACTGTCATCCGTCCACTGAGATCAAGAATAAGTGGACTCTTTAATTGTAGTGTTCGATCTTCCTTTGCTTGTTAGTGTTACACGCAGAGCTAAACTGCATCTCAGATGTGTTCATGTTGGGCTGTTCAGAGAAACTGCTCCCTGCTTGTAGCTAATTAATTCTTATATTCTTAGTGTTGGTTAGATTTTACTACGTAGCAGAAAGTCTTGAATACCTATGAGGGTTTTTTGGTTTTAATAGTATGGGAATTGTCATTTTTAAAGTACTGAAATTGGCTCCGTGGGTTTATTGCAGTTGCTTCTGTTGGTAACTGCAGCAGTCAAAGTATCAAGAAGATCCTTTTTTAAGCTGCTGACGTGCTGTTTGTGTTTTGGCATCTCTGTCATGTTATTGGATTAACCTAGTTTGCTGTGGGCATTATAGAAAGCTTATGTTGAAGTTTAGGAGGCAGGATAAAGCCTGCCCTTAGATCTGGTAGCCTATATCAATGTGCGAGTCATCTCAGTACTGGATAAGTAAGGACAGCCACAGATGTTACCAGCTGGAAGTTTTGTCCATCTTCTCCTGCCCACCCATTCCATCATTCCTACAGAGAGGCTTTATTTTCAGTTTCTGCCTTGGATTTGTCTGATTTAATGTTCTGCCTTTCTGGGAGAGAAGCAGTAAATTTAGTGGGCTGATTTAGCTTCCTCGTTACGCTAGGAAAAAATATCTAGTGTACAGGCAGAAGTCTGTCTGGCTGTACTGTGTATCATTGTGCCACTCCTTTTCTCCTAGTTGTAGCCAAGTTCTATTCTGATTATTGCCCACTGGCTTGAAAATATTAGGAGTTTTTAGTGATGGACTCAGTCTCGTGTTTCCTTTGAAAAGGAAAATTGCTGCAGTTGGCTAACTCTGAAGCTGTTCTTAATTTGTAGTAATGATGGGAAGAATTATCCTTCACAGTGTTTGGTTAGATGTTTTGGGACATGGGAAGCCAGCTTTGTGTTCCTTTGAGACAAAGAGTCTGGAAAAGGAAATTCCATTCTTGCATGCATACAGCTGAGAATGCAGTTCCACAAAGTATAGCATTCTTCATCCCTCTTTTCTTGATTTATTTCTGTAAGACTGTTGCTTTTTGAAAGGTTTTAAATAGCTTTAGTGTTGTGGTTAATTAGTGAGGTTAGTTGTGTTACCAAAAGGGTAAAACCCAGGTTATTTCTTTTCCTTCAGTGCAATAGAAAATTCCCGTGCTGATATCCCTGTAGTCAGCTCTAGTGAAACTGAGCAGTCAGAACCTGACTGCGATATTGGTGGAACACTTGAGGCTGAATTGCAGAGTGAACCTTCCTCTTTTGTCAGTCCACCAGAAAGGTGAGTGTTGAAATTTAAATAGATGGTGAGTTTGAATAATTGAAAAGTAATTGTTCCTCTCTGCGCTGGCTTGGCAACAAACATTTGTATGTGCTTGCTTACCTTGATATTTGTGTGATTAATATTGCATATGGCTGATCACATGATCATTTTTTATGTCCTAATGGTATGAAAACTTGCAGCCTTGCAGGTCAGCATATAGAGAACATATCATCTTCACATGGCAAGGGAAAGAAGACAAAATCAGAGTTCGAATCGAAAGTTTCAGCAACTGAAAAGGGGGCAGATGAGCAAAAATCTGCTCTGAATGCCTCAGAGAACTTAAAAAGGGAGGTAAGCAGTACTCGTACCCACTCAGGACACACAGGAGCCTAATGCCCTCTGCTAGGTTATCACCATTGTGAAAGATGAATGATAACCATCTGATACTCTATAAATGCACAGCCCTCACATTTTGAGCACTGTGTGTGGATCTTGTATTATCATCTCTACAAGGGAGAAAAACCAGGATAAAAGGGCAGTAAGATTGATCCATTGGCACTGAATGTCTTAGTTTTTTGTTTTTTTTTTTTTTCCTGAGCTAAATCTCTTTAAATATAAGACTTGGGGAAATCAAATAAAACTATCTGAAGTGGAGTCCAGAAGAAATCTTCATGTAACAGATAGTTTAGATGAGACTTCCATGGGATGCCATGGATGCTTTAACTTTTACATAGGTTAAAAAATCCCAAATACTAACAACAAACAAAACAACCACAAACAACAACAAAAAACCTCCAAACACCAGCTGGAGGCTGTTGCATGATCCAGGTAAGTTTGCAGAAGAGAAGTCTCAGGTTTGAATCTTGACTGAGTCAGGAAATTCTTGAATAGCAAGCAGATGGCTGGAGGCAAAGATGACAGTTGGAGGAAATACAAAGCATTTGGTGTGCTTTTATTCTTTCCTAGGTAAGTTATTTAGCTACTCTTTGTGGGATATTTAGCTAGACAGGTCTTTTAGCCTTGACTGGGTGACTGCTTCTGTGTTCTTACTGTGAGACACTTCTTAAAGCTTACATTTTCTAAGTAGGTAAAGAGTAACCAAGGTCACAGCAATATCATGTTTTGCTAGTTGAGGTTCACATGACATTTAAACTGTCACCGGTAACTTTGATAACTCTGTTTTAAAACAGATTTCCAGAGGTCATTGAGCAGAATAGTGTGCTTTAATTACATACAGTCAGGAAAAGTCTTCTAAAGAACTTAGTACAAAAAAAATGGTGTAAGCCAGTATTATATATAAAAAAAAGACAAAATTTCCTTTCTCTACCCCAATGTTAAATTGCATTCTTTAAAGTAATTGTGGTGTTGATCTGATGTTGTAGTTAAGCAAGAGCATGATTTTGGCATTGCTCACTCAAAGTTTTGACTTGGCACTTTCTTCGTAGTCCAAGGAGGATCTTGTGTCCTGAACTTTCTTGAGAGAGGAAGATGCAGAGGTTTTTATTAGGTCTGCTCATTTCTAAATATATGTGGGGATGGATTTTTTTGTATATGTCATATCTAAAGTTTTGTTACAGTGTAGTCATGTGAAGATGTCTTACGTCACTTTTGTTCAAATCTGTGGACTTGGCTCTTTTTTGAGGGCTTTCAGCTACAAAACTTAAAGCAAGAATTCTGTCACACATAGTGCAGAGAAATTACCAACCTACAAACCGGTTGTTCTGGAAACTACCTGTAAAATGTAGTCTACAAAATAACCTATATTTGAAACGTCCAGAACAGCTTTTTGCACATCTGGTGATTTGTTTGTATAATGGGCAAGTTGACTTGAAATGGTACAGCATACGGTTAATTTAAAGGAGTTTCTACTTTGTCACACAAGTCCAAACCATTATTTCTTTGCTCATTAAATGTTCAAAATATTATAAAACAGTATCTCCTTCTGCTGTTGTTTGAGCTGTTCAGAAACCCCAGGAGACCCCTGGAATTCTGTCACAACTAACATGAACAACCAACATTCATATTCGAAGATTACTGCTACAGAGAAATCTTTTCCGCTAAGGAGGAAAAAAATCTGGAGAAAAAAAAGAAAAAAAAATGTTTTGAGACAAAATGCTTCTGTTTTACTTAATGTATCTAGCCACAAAAATGACCAAAATGTCAGTGAAACAATTCTATGAGGAAATAATCACCTTTTTTTTCAGGCTTGCGAGCTTACCTTGGCAGTAAGTTTTTAGCATAGGTTGAAATAGTGTATCTGCTGTTGACTTGACTATGTTATTTTTTATTTTTTAAGCACTGAAGTTCACCTTTGTTTTCATGAATACTGAAACATATTCACAGTTGATGGTTTGTTCTTTTGCAGAAGGACTACAAGAAAACAGGAGAAATTGACCCTACGTCGGTGATGACTCCAAAGGACCCTGGAGACATTCCAACATTTGATGAATGGAAGAAAAAAGTCATGGAAGTGGAGAAAGAAAAGAGTAAGTTTAGGATTCATTGGTTTGGTCTAAATACAGACCACTTTCATCTTCGATTAAATCATATTTGACTAGCGAAACTGTTTGGGAAGCAGTCTGGAACAGAACTACATAATTAATAGCAGTTATTACATAAAAGCAGTGAGAAGTTCCCTGAAAGTGAAAATGATGTTTGTGTTTGTTATAGTAGCAATATTTTCTTGTCCTTAGGTCAGTCAATGCACCCTTCTACAGTTGGTGGGCAGCATTCCACAAAAAAAGTCCAGAAAAACAGAAATAACTACGCCTCTGTAGAGTGTGGTGCTAAGATTTTGGCAGCAAATCCAGAAGCAAAGGTAAGCATTTTCTAATTATTATTGTGCCTTCTTTCAGTTTACTCTTTTGCAAGAAGTAGCCCAAAGTCCAAAGCTGAAACTGAACACTGATTTCTAAAGTAATCTTTTCATGATCAAGTTTATTGTGATTTTTGATTTATAAAAAATGGGACATAAACTAAAGTGAATTTGGAAGGGGGAACAAAGTCTACTTACTACAGAAACTTAACAACTGAACAAGGTTGTATTAAGCAGCTCACCGTAGTAAATAACCTGTGATTGTCCCAAAGTAGCACAGCATACCGCCTCCTTAGATTTTGTGAGACTTGGCAATAGTCTAAACAACTAATATGAAACTTACTTTTGGTGAGAGTGTTACTATTAACCATACAATTTAAAATGCTAATTCTCTTCTTTATACAGAGCACTTCAGCTATTTTGATGGAAAACATGGACCTTTATATGCTAAATCCGTGCAGTACTAAAATCTGGTAGGTTACTGAGCCTTGATTGTATGACAGGAGTGGTCATAGTTTCCCACTGGATGGGACTGTATGTATCCTGTGGGAGTGACCCGACCTTTGTGTTGCTGCTGGATTTGTGGAACTCTCATGGGTTCAGCACTAGATGCTTTATGATGTCCCCCACAGAATTCTGTCTGGTGTTGAGAAGTAAGAGTTAGGGGATAACTTAGGATTACACTTTATTCATTTCAGTGTTTGTAGCTTTTGCATAATTATAAAGTTACAGAAGAGAGTTCTGGTGAAGAATTTTATTTCTTTTCCCCACCCATCAATTACTTGCAGGACACAGGATCAGAATTTACCATATACTAACTGCTGTTTCAGGTGTGGTTTAAATGATGTTTGCTGTCCTTGGTTATTAGTTCTGTGCATTGTTGCCTTTGAGTACAAGATGGAGAAAACTCTTGTAGGTGGTGTCGAGTTACTGAGCTAGATATGCAGGTAAATGTCACTGGTGAGTTTTGAATGGAGCAGCAAATGATGCTCCATATTGCACAGCATTTCCATAGTGTTCTTTTATACCTAATGAAGGATGCACTAACAAGATAAAGGACTGAGGACTGCAACTGCAGAAGGCCAAGTGATCTTAAAGATTATTTACTGTTTGTCTTCAAGGTTTGTTGTTGAGCTCTGTGAACCAGTCCAAGTAAAGCAATTCGACATTGCAAATCATGAATTATTCTCTTCCACTCCTAAAGACTTTCTGGTGTCTATTAGTGACAGGTATGTTGTCAAAACACACCCTTCTGAATGAAAAATGAAATAATGATTATTAAATGGATGGCTTCATAAAACATGCTCTGTGTATGCCTCTTATTATGCAAAGAGTAATTGTGAAATTACAGGGATTTTTTTGGTGTGTATTATCATTTAAGGCGTGTTTTTCCATTGAAGGGACAACTGTGAGGTCCTAGAACACGTGGCTTGAATTCTTTCCATGCTTCCTCTATCTTTGGGGTTTTTTTTTTTAAGTTCTGATGTGTGAAAGACAAGACACTTAACACAGTGCATCCAAAAAAACCACTTTCTTCTTCAGTGCTTAAAATGCATAGACTGATTTTTCAGCACTTGGTCTGTTGTCTAGTTCTAACTGTTCTGCTCACTTTTTTTTTATTTGCTGCTTGCTTTCAGAAATATTTACAACCTACCACTTAGGTGTCACGTTGTTCTGTGTTCATCCGAGGTGACTTTTTTCCATTCTGGAGCCTTTACTCTGCAGGCTGGCTGAATTTCAGTAGTTGGATCCAGTATAGGGTTTCATGCTTCAAGGACTTGCACAGTGTTTTCATTATGTGAAGAGATACTGCTGAGGTTTTGTGTTGGGACTAGCTTTATCTTGTGACTCCTCTTTCTGTAAAACACACATTGCTGCTACCTTGCAACTGAAAGGAAAAGGAAAAAAAAAAAAGGAGAACTTTTCTTCTGTGAAAAGATGCTTTGGGAAACTTCAGCAGATGCCTGTGAACAGTAGGTTCTTTCATTTCTTTTAGCTGATTGCAGTGTTTCTTTTCTAGGTACCCAACAAACAAATGGATTAAATTAGGTACTTTCCATGCCAGAGATGAGAGAAATGTCCAAAGCTTTCCTCTGGATGAACAGATGTATGCAAAATATGTTAAGGTAACAACACCGCAAAAGCCTCTCGGGAAGGAAGGGTTTCCTGTGCTTATTCTACATAACAGCATCCAGAGAACCATGTTATCAAAGCATGCCTTACCATGAGTTTTGCTAGTTTTGCTAGTGGCAGTGGCCCTGGTGTACTAAACCTTGTCACGCAATCACAAGCATGTTGTCTTCCTCACAATGGTGACAGGATCTGGAGAAGCATTTGGTGTCCAAGCACGTACCTTGTGTCCAAGGACATACTTAGTTGATACCTGAATTAGAATAGAATGTTGTCTGGCTTATTTTCTTACTTAACAGACTGTCTCCTGAATGTAAGATTAGAAGTATTGACCTATTTTGACTCTTGGCTGTACTTGCTTGTGTGTGTGTGTGTGTGTGTATATATATATCACACTCCCTGGAGCACAGATTAGAATACACCTTTTTCTTGGTACTTTGTGCTAATATTCTGCTATGCAGTTTAAAATGAATCTGAGAGAGTAAGCATTTGAATTCTGGTTCCCATCAATAGACTCAAAATGCAGTTTTGCAGTTACTCAGTCAAGACTGTGACTTGTGGAAGTTACTTAGGTTACTGCTACTGGAGGACTTGCCATAATCTCTCTGCTGTCAGAATAACTTGAAGCAAGCTCTTTGCTCAGGAGCCTCAGAATAAAATTCCATCAATAATGTGGTACTTGAAATGAGATAAAAGATAATGTGAAAATATTGGGACCTAGTGGAGGCTTGAGTTCAAATAAAGTACAAACCTTTTAGGTCCTCTCTAGTGATGTGTTATCTTACAATTATAGTGCTGCCAACAACAACAACAAAAAAATTACTGCTAAATGAGAAGTGTTTTTGTGAAGTAGCAGCTCTGAATGATAGTTACCTAACTTCTCTACCCAGAAATCCTGGGTGAGTCACAGGATGAAGATTTAATTTTTAATTCTGCTTTCTGGGTGAATTAATGCCCTAAGGTAGCTGGAATCTTGCTTGTTGCTGAGGCGCCAGGTTTACACTAGATGCTTCAGCCTTTAGTCCCTTGGCAGATGCAGTGTTCTGCCTTGAGCAATGTCCATGCTAACATTTTCAAAGGGTTGTTCTTCCAATATTTTTACTTCATACCACAGAAAGTAAGCAAGCTGAGGTGTGCCTAGGCTGCAGATTTTTGAAGAGGCTGAATGATCTTGTATCCAAAGTAATGGAAATTTTTTGTAAGAGTGCTTTTATGGGAATAGTTCCATGACCTTACTTGCAGGTCACTTGTTAGTTGTGTCTACGTACTGGTTTAAGAAATGCATTTGACGCTTGCAGACTACCTTAGATTAAATAAAGACTAGTGTGTAGTCAAGCTCTGACTAGAAATACATTGATGACTGAAGCTTCCAAATGTATCATCAAATGCTCTATACATTTTCTTCCAGTAGCACTTCTATAAATTGAAGCACATTGAATGTGAAGCAGCAGTACATAGTGTGTGCTGTGAAGGATTTTTTTTTTTTTTGGAGTCACTTTCTATAATCTGTGCTCAAGCAGGGTATAAAATACACTTATCACTTAACACACTTAAGTATTCTGTCTGCAATAATGCTGCCTAGAAAAATTGAATAACAAGTTCTTTAATAAAACACTTGTTGCTTGTTACTTTTAATCTGCAAAGGTACAAGGGCTAAATGACATTTTGCTACCTAAGGCAGATGAAGCAGCATTGCAGCTTCATCTTTTGTAATTTGTCATCTTGGCCAATTATAGTACTGAATTAAACCAACCCAACCTGTAATTGCCTGTGGCATGTGTTCATCCTTTTGTACTGACATCTATTTTTTTTTTTTCTCTCTTCCTTTCTTGCTTCAGATGTTCATCAAGTACATAAAGGTTAGCAAACTCTTCTTTTGGAATAAATGCATGGGGCTTGGGGTGTTCTCTGCTGCAACTCATCACTTTAATGCATGGCAAAAAAAATCTTTCAAAGTTTTTTCTGCTATGGGTGATTTGCAGATCTCTTGAATAAAAGATTGGATTTATGTCTTAAATGAACTTTTGACTCTGAGTCTTTGGGGGTTTAAGTACCTTTTGTTCTTTAGGTGGAGTTGATATCACACTTTGGATCGGAACATTTTTGTCCCTTAAGTCTAATAAGGTAATATCTTAAGCATTTTGCCTTATCTTTCTACCTCATTGCAGTGAGAATGAATGTGTTTTATTAACAGTTGGACAACAGTTTCTTGTTTTCATCTTAAGTTATGTACAAATACTGTGAATTGAAGTAGCTGCCTAACTTAGTGTGCTTCACATCTGTTTAAAGAAGCTTTTAATCTTCTGCTTCTCTGGTATGTAAGGAATAGTTTATATTTGCAGGGAGGATGTTAGGGAAACAGGAGCATGAGCAGCCTTACAGGAGTGTGCTGGTTTAAGGGTAA
>WBNM01025100.1:0-12833 GCA_013399055.1 Ramphastos sulfuratus
GTTGGAGTCAGTGCATCTTCTCCACTGAAGAAGACTTCTCCAGCAGCATCTTCTGCTGTTAATGCAACTAATCATTCTGCTTCTAACCCCCCCCTTGCCCCTTGGGAACCACAGGCTCGCATGCAGTGAATCTGGACTGGGCTGTGCCACTGGAGCTGCCAACCACAGCTGTTTTTATCCACCCCTTTCTATTTCACTCAGAGTTTTGCTGAGAACTATCTGTCTAATTTAAAACAATATTTAGAATAATGAATATTACAAGTTCAGTTCATGCTTTGCTCCAGCTATCTTGCATATAGGTGATTCAAAAGCTCAGAAAAAAGGAAACAGTTTGTCTCTTCACAGATGAGATGAGAACAGGGACTCCCAGGCGACACTGGGTTTGTGCTTACATACTGTAGATTCTCTTGTACATTCTTTGGACACCAAGTAATACCTAAACCAGAAAAACTCCTAACAGTTTGTATTATACACGCTGAATTTAAACTCTCTCTGATAGATTCTGCTGGGGAATACACTGGATTTCACCATTCTCCTGCATTAACCAGTATGTAGGACCAGGATCTTCAGCAGAAACCACCCCTCAGACAGGTTTCCTTTCGCCTGAAGGAGAATATACCCATTTTCCTAACAGATTCTTTTCACGTACAATAGGAACTTTATCACCATCTACTTTAATCACCATCGCTCACAGCCATATACAGATTTTTGATGTCCAGACCAGTTTGAATGAGTCCCAAGCCCACTACAACAATGTAAAGGTGCAGGTACCATAGACAGAATGTATATAGAATAGTACCAATTAACCAGATAAGCTTCATCTTAACTTCCAGACTTAATTAGCAATAAAGCAAATTTAATTAGCCCCATGTTGGGAGCCAAAAATAAGATGTGATGGTTTGGGAGTTACTCGTCTCCCCACTCTATGAAAATCACCCAGACTAGACTCAACTGTCTGGAAGTTAAGGAATGGAGCTTTATATTCACAGCTTAGGATAATATACAATCATCTATATACAGAAATATAGAATTTAAAAGTAGTAGAGAAACACGATACCCCTCCCAGATATCAGAGTCCCCAGGAGGGGCTCCCAACCACCTCCCCACCTTCTTTCCACCCTTCTACCTCATCCTGGGGTCTGCTTTACATGCAAGGTGAGTTTGAAGGATTGGGAAGGGGAGTCAGAAGCAGAATGATTAGTTGAGTTAACAGCAGAAGGCCAGAAGACACACTGACTCATAGAGAGAGACTCTCTGTTTTATCTATGTTTGTGTCCTTGGTTTCACACATTTCAGCAAGCTTATGAGTGAAGTAGATGTCACTATTGTTTTTTTTGTTGTCATCTTTGTTTTCACTGTTTTCTTCATTGGTTGTTTGTTTTTTTTTTTTATTAAAATATTCCAATTAGCCTCAAAACAGCATGACTTTCTTTTCTTTTTAGTACCAGAGGTTGTGATTTTCCCGATAGATGAAGTGTCATTGAGAGACTCTGCACAGGGATTGTTTCCCTCAGTCTTCTCTTCCTGCCCTTCTGGATCCAGGGCCTCATATATGTTCTGAAGAGGCACCTGGAATGATGGTGGGGTATAGGAGGAAATTTTATTACCTCTGCGAGAAGACATCCATCTCCATACCCCCTCACCCCCTCATCTAACACATCTTTTCTTTTTACCTGTTGATAGGAAGCAAGAAGTTCCTTTGGCTCCTGTTGAGCTTCTCCAATTGATGGGTTGGTGTAACTCCACCAATCTCTTTCCCCTTCACTTCCCTGAATGTTCCCTAGTCTATCTACTTGTTCCTTAAGCTCTGCCACCATGCAAAGCAGATTGTTAATCTGCTCACACTGCATGCAAGTATTCATTGAACTATCCTCTAATACTTCCAGCATGCTCAGACATTTCCTGCAGCCTGGAGTCTGTACAGCTGTGTCCCTATATTGTGCAACCTTCCCCCTTGCTTTCTTCAGGGAGAATTCTGCTTGGATTCCCATCTCTAACTTGGCTAGGGTCGCTTCCTTCTGTGGGAGTTCTGCCTGGGTTCCCACCTCTATTTTGGCTGGGATCAGAAGCACGGTCTTCCTCTGCCACATAGATGCCATAATTCTTTTGATTCCTCCTGCTTTTTTTCTCTCTCTCTCCCCTCCCCTTCCCTGTGCTTGCTGCTGGCCACACTCCTGTGCAAAGCCTAGCTGCCGCTGTGAAAGGCTGCCTCAGGCCACAGCCTGACGCTTTTTGAATTTACTGTGAGGAGTTCTGGGAATGCCCCCTGCTGCTGAGATCTTGCGAGCAGCACTCCAATAGCAGACCCTGCACCCTCCTAGTCTCTGCCGCCTTGCGTTAGCTAAGGCTGAGCTACTTACCAAATTTAAAGCCCTCTAAGCTGCTTTAGTTGGGGACATGCTGTGCTGTTGTTTGCCTTTCCACTGCTGCTGCGAAAGGCTGGGGATTGACCTGCTGGAGAGCAGTGAAGGGTAGAAGGATGGCCATGAGCCAGTAGTGTGCTCTTGTGGCCAGGAGGACCAGTGCCATTCTGGAGTGTATTTGAAAGGGTCTAGTTAGTAGGTCGAGGAAGGTTCTTCTTCCCCTCTACTCTGCTCTGGTGAGGCCTCATCTGGAGTATTGTGTCCAGTTCTGGGCCCCCCCCCGCCACCAGCTCAAGGAGGACAGGGAGCTATTTGAGAAAGTCCAGCGCAGAGCCACAAAAAATGATTAAGGAAGTCGAACATCTTCTTTATGAGGAGAGCCCGAGGGAGCTGAGGCTGTTTAGCTTGAAGGGGTGACCTGATTAATGTTCATAAATATGTGAGGAGTGAGTGCCAGGAGGATGGAGCCAGCCTCTTCTTGATGATGCCCAGTGACAGGACAAGGGGCAATGGGTGGAAGTTGAGGCATAGGAGGTTTCATGTGAAACTGAAGAAGAATTTTTTTCACTGTGAGGATGACAGAGCACCAGAACCAGCTGCCCAGGGAAGTTGTGGAGTCTCTTGCTCTGGAGATACTTAAGAACTGTCTGGATGCATTCCAGAGTGATCTGCTCTAGGTGATCCTGCTCTGGCAGCGGGGCCTGGACCAGATGATCTTTCAAAGTCCCCTCCAGCCACTGACACTCTATGATTCTATGATTCTATGATATTAGGTGAAGTCATGGCCTTGCTTTGCCCAAATTTGGGAAGGCGTGGTCTTTGCACAAGGCAAGCATACACCAAGTGTATGCACCTTGTTTACCACAATATGTAAACAGAAGCAAAACAAGTCTGAACAAGGCAAGGTCCTTAGACTCTGTGGCTCTCTTTCCCACATCTCTCCCCACTCCGGAAGGAGGAGGGGGAACAGGAGACCATGTTTTGGCCTACCACAACATTTCCACTCCCTTGCCTAGTGGAAAATTGAGGGCTATGAATTACCCCTTGGGGATGTATCTTGTGTGGATTACCTTGCTTACAAGCATGTTGCTCTCAGGTAGTGAATACCTTCTAGTAAGGTTTATCCCATATGGATTCGATTGGCTTGTACAAGCACAGTAAGTTACATATAAACATAGTAACTACATTCTATATACACTAATAGTTGTAAAGAAAGTTTTTTAGTTTGTTCGTTTGTTTCTTATTTGATTGTGCTTTTAAAATTTGCTTTTGGGTTTTGTTGTTATGAATTATTAGTATTTATTAATATCTTTGTTAATAAAAAAAATTCTACACTTACTTACAATTTATATTTACAGATTCAGGTATTTGGTTCGGTAGAGATATTTCCACAAAATGTATATACAAACAGTTTAAACAATTTGACCAAAATCAGAAATTTATGAACAGCAATCTAGTTAGGAAAATAATACTCAGCAAGTGCCACTTGCCCATAATGGGGACTTTTTCTGCGCTTAAAAAAGCAGCTGGCAAGAACCTTAAAGAGAGACTTTGTAGAAAATATTTAGTTACTCACAACTGAGTTTCCAGAACCTTTTCAGGTCTGCAATATTTTGTAATCCAAAAAGTACGGTGTAGTTGCACAAGTTAAAACAAAAAATAGCATCCACTGCATGGAGGCTATGCCAGAGGAAACTTTGCCAGAGTGTTTTGTAGCTTTGCTTTCTGGAATATGTTGCCGCTGGAGAGAACTTCCTGCTCAGGAGAAAGCTTTGTCAAGGAGGGTTTTGCCAAGTGTCATGAGGCAGCTTTCAGCTTGTGAAGAGGCTGCAGCTACTTTCAGCTAGTGGGGCTTTCTCTCTGCTGGATGAGTGTGTTTTGGCTTGCATCTGGCAGCAGCCATCTGTGGCTTTTTGCTGTGGCTTTCACCTTTTGGCAGCGGTTCTTCTTGCAGGCTGCAGACGGCATGGTAAATTTGCCGGCTAGGAGAGGCAGCTTTCTTTCAGCTTGGAAAGGCAGCTTCAGCTTGCTGGCTGGGCTTTTTGGCTGCAGTTTCAGCAGCAGTACACATGGGGGCTGCTGTGAATATGAGCAGTTTTCATCAGCTTATCTAGAAGCTATGACACAAAGAGGCTTTCCAGGTCAACAAGGCTAGAGCATGCAGTTGCTTGCCAAACAAGATGAATTTAGTATGTGCCCAAAGACAATATGTCCAATGAGCTATAGCATAGACTTTGCCCAAACATGGGAGATTCTCAAGAACAATACACAGCAAGCCATGGGTGAGGCACATGGTTCTTGTTTCCTCAGGAGAAGACATGTTCAAACATGCCTGGGCAAGCCTCTTTTTACAGAGACCAACAGGTGCCTGGCTTTTGTCTACCTTTTTGTCCAAAAGCCCCAGCTCCAAAGGGAGAGGGAAAAGGGTGTTTCTGCTTGGAACGTGTTTGGGCTTGTTTGTTCTCCACTATAGCTGCTGTTGTATTTGTTTTGTTGTTGTGGTAGTTTTGGTGTTTGTTTTTTCTTTTTAATTAAGAATTAGATTAATCGGACAATAAATCAAGCTTCCCAGACAGGGTATAGCAGTATAGGTGGGATTTATTTTAAAAATAACATCATTTAATATTTTGATATTAATATATTTAATCTTGCCACATTACTCATTTTTAATCTGGTTCTTTGTGCGGTCATGAAAAACATTACAAAGAGGAAAAACAGAGGTGCTCTAGAACACTTAAGAAATAACTAGCAAAATACAACAAACATTAATTCAACTAAATGAAATTGGAAAGAGGTCCTTGCAGTTGATTATACCACTTGCCCACTAGCACAACATGAGAGGCTCCTTTCTGCTTAAGGCAGAAGGCACTTGGATTCAGTTAGAGACAGGCTTTAAGTATTTACTCACAAAAGTAGTATGTCTAGATTCCCAGGGCTGAATTTATAGTTCCCAGACAGTACCCAAACACATGAAGGGAATTCTGTCGGTGTCTTAATAGCCATTGAGGCTTCTAGATCTTCTCAGGCTCGAACAGGTTGCTGGGAGAGAGACAGACAATCTCTGACCTGATCCTGGATCCTCTTTGACTCCAGACATTGCACAGAGGTTTGTAGAGGTGCAAGCAGCACATCTTGCAGATGTGCAGACAGGCGCAATGTGAGTGTTGTAAACAGGTTACCTGCATGTATCCATACACTTGTTTGTGTTCTGCCTTAAAAGAGCAAGCCCTGATTTTACCTAATATAGTCAAATTTGACAAACTTCCATTCTGATTGGCTAATCTGTGGCCAAAGAGCCATTAGTCTCAGGTTGAATTAATAAAAGTGATGAGCAGGTAAAGACAATATGCTTCTACCTTATTGTGGTTCTCCCTCATTGCTCTCTGCCATTGCATCCTGCCATGCTCTGCCTGCTACATAATAACAAGCCCTGATACTTTGGGTTTCCCTTCCTGGGAATTTGCCATGCCTCAAGTTTGCTGGGGATTTGGCATTAAGTGCCTCACGATGTGGTGAGAAGTGCCATTGACATTGTACCTGTCTGCACTGACTGGAAAAGGGGAAATATAGCCCTCATTTTTAAAAAGGGAAAGAAGAAAGAGTCGGGGAACTATAGGACAGACAATCTCACATCTGTGCCCAATAAGATCATGGAGCACATCCTCCTGGAAGCACTGCTGAGACAGAAGAATAATGAAGAGGTGATTTGGCTTCACCAAGGGCAAATCATGCCTGACGAACCTGGTGGCCTTCCACAAAAAGGTCACAATATTGATAGATGAGGGGTAAGCAACTGAAATCATCTACCTGGACCTGAGCAAAGCCTTTGACACTGTCCCACACAACATCCTGGTCTCCAAACTGGTAAAACATGGGGTTGATGGATGGACAACCCAGTAGATTAAAAACTGGCTTAACAGCTGCACCCAAAGAGTGGCTGTCAATGAGTCCATGTCCAAGTGGAGTCCAGTGACAAGTGGAGTCCCTCAAGGATCAGTACTGGGACCAGTCTTGTTTAATAGCTTTGTTGGCAACATGGACAGTGGCATTGAGTGCAGCCTCACCAAGCATGAAACTTCTTTATCAAATTCATGAAGGTCTTCATTTAATGAATTCTACAGCACTGGAATGAGAAGTGAAGATGGGAACTCAGAAAAACGTAGTTGTTTAGCATGTTCTTCCCATAGGCTTCCCTGTGAAACTCATCAAAAGTGAATAACTTTTTTTATATATATATAAAAGACAATAGAAATAAAATCCTCAAATACAGCTGAGAATGATCTGTCAGATTTCCCTTTGACTCTTCTGAAAGCAAGTCAGTCAGTTGTTCATCAAAACATATTTTATTTTATTTCAAAATTTCTGTAGAATTTTTATGTGGTACTGCATCAACATGTATTTTATTTGTATAAAAGTGAAAATAAAAGTGAAAATATATACTTCACTAAAAAGAACACATTTCTTTATTTAATACTTGAATGTTAAATCTAGCAGAGTTATAGACAACAGGGTCTAATTTAAAATTAAGGAACAATAACTATCAAATAAAACTTTAGTTATTTCAGAGTTTTATAAGATAAATTTCCATAGGAATAGGTTTTACGATATGAGATGACAATGATGTTAAATACCTGCCCTAAAGTACAAATGTACTCTGAAGAGATCTGTTTCAGTGTGTTGTTGTTTTGTTGAGGGTTTTTGTTGTTGTTGTTTGGTTGGTTGTGGGTTTTTAAATGTATCATCCAAACTAATATAAATAATTTTTAAAGTAGTTCTATGAATATTACATGTGTACAGTAGAAGAAAAAAAATGTGGCTAGTATATGCATTACTGAAGATCACTTTGGTAAAAGCTTACTCATTGCATATTTTTCTTTTCTCTTCAAATTCACCTCATTTTCATGTTAATGTCTTCAGAAATGTCAATTCAGTACTTTTGCTGTTGCAAACTTTTCAACAAGTAGCCATAAATAATGTATTAATGGCAATATTATTCTAATAACTTTTTTAGGGCATAATTAATTCATAGCTTTAGGCATATTTAAATAAGAGTCCACTTTTAACTTTGTAGTTTTCAACTGAGCTTGTCTTTGGCTGGTAAACACAGTCTGGGGTAAAGAGGTAAAAAAAAAAATACAAGACAGGGAAAAATCTTACTGTTTCTACAGTTTCATTTTGGAAAATCTAATCTGTAGGAAACATATGCTGCAAAATAAATTACCTGAAATATGTAAGTCCACACAGCAAATCTCTTTCACCCTTTCTTTAATTTGCTATCAAGTTTATAATAGCCATCTCTGGGTTCTTCATTGTTATTCCCAAATTCCTGCTTTTCCTGCAGAGGAGTTAATGGGGTTATAATTTCATAATTAAAGCAGATAATTTTAATTTCTCTGATGACTCTTTATTATGATAATCATGTTAGGATTATGGTGTTCATTTGTGGCAGTGTATGATCATTTGGCTTTTGTAGAAGCTGTCTGTGCTACTGAGCCACTAAATAATTAAACAAGCAGAACATTCTACCAGCAAAGTCTTGCTGTTAATGGAAGTCCAAAGCCAGAGTTAACTCTCTGTAAACCTATTAGGGAATTCAGACAGAGAACATAACACAGATTTACTGTTAGTCATCAAATATGGGATAAAACTTCATTAACTGAGTATCTAATTTCAGATTTAATGAAAAGCTGGCCTTCTAGATTGGACAACGATGTATGCATTCCTAGGGCAACAAACATTACATGAAATATTTCTAAACTGATTAGTTAACTGTGAAAAGAGTAATAGGAGGCCCAAGAAGAAAGATTCTAGACAAGAATGCCTGATGCATAGTCCTGACTAAAATATTACCTCAGTTACTTGGTTGTCTTCTGCAGTATAGCACCATTCATGTCTGATGTAGAAAAAAATTGAATAATTTTATTTCTGTTGTTTGATGAGTTTGTGTGCACATGGCTGCCCTTTACATTAAATCTTGTAGTCAAAGACAGTCAAAATAATGTCTGATGCATAGTAGTGTGACAATAATGACTGTGCACTACACAGAGGGAAAATGTTTGCAAACATTGAATGTATCACATCATTATAACTACTATTTGTTGAAAGTTTTTTTTCAAAGTGAACACTTGCATGATTTTTGTGAAGTTGCATTTACATTTATGGAAGCATAAATCACAGAAAATTCAAGCCTTTCAGACTCTCTAGTTATCTCTTCTCTACTCTGGGATGTTTCAAATGGTTCAAAATTTAATCAAAAGACATTTGCAACTGAATTAGCCTGTATTTCTAAAAGCAGGAAGTTGGGGGTGAGAGTGCATGTGGGTTGTGGGGACTGGGGGTGTGCAGTGGTAACAAGGGAAAGGGACAAGAAAATTCAGTGGAATAATAAATATTTTGGCCTTGGAAAGTTAGGCAAAGCAAGGATAGATATTTTCAAGTCTGACGACAAAAAATAACAAAAATTATGAAATGGAATTTTTTCATGTATAACAACATTGCTATGATAAATGAAACTGTTCTTGAGATTGTACAAATTCACTAAGATTTCAAATAAAATTTTACTTAGATGACATTTTCAATACACTCATAGTAAAAATGAAGTATTGTTACTTAGAATTAAACAATGTACATAATTTGTAGGACAAATGTAGCATTTGAAAATACAATAAATATATAGATTTTGAATAAACATTGCAGTTACTTTTGTAATTTCAATACATCAAGAACAACAAAGTTGCTTAGTGTAAAGTCCATCCTCTGGTCATGTTTTAACCACGTGTAGTTCTCACTTTTCGCCAACCGTCACTTGGATTTATGTTACTGCAGTGAGTTTTAAAAGCAAAGTTACTCACGTAGCCAACATTTTTGTAAATATTATCCACATTTTTCATGAAAATATTTATGTGTGGATGTAAAATAGAGGAAATTCATTGAAGAAACATAACAAAAAGCTTAAGCTGGAGATCATGCTTTCTAGTACATGTCTGCCGTGGAAGGCCAATAGGCCTAAAACATGTCCTGGCTTGTCCAGACACGTATTTACAGGTAGCATTTACTTTTGTGAGTAAATACTAAAAGCCTCTCTGTAACTAATTCTAAGTGCCTTCTTATTCTTAAGCACAAAGGAGCCTCTCAAGTCGCTCTAGTGGGCAAGCAGTATAATCAACTGCAAGAATCTCAATTCTAATAGTTTAATGTTTGCATTTTGCTAGCTATTTCTTAAGTGTTTAAAGTGCCTGTTTTTCATCTGTGTAATCTTTTTCATGACTGTGCAAAGAACCTATTAAAAAATTAAGTTTTGTGGTGAGATTCCTGGATATTAAAATTAATAAATTATATTAATAATTGGAATAAAATCCGCCTTCTACAGTAACAATGTCATATGCATTAGGATAGTAGAAGTTCTGATTCTTTGGTTTGTTTCTTACTAGATTTCTTGCTTTTTAAATCCCTTTCATGTTCCTAATGAGGCTATCAAATGGCAGTATTTACTGCTATCGTGAGGACATGCTTTCTTCCCTATGTAAATCTAGCTCTATGTGGATCTGTTATTCTGTAACTATAAAATTAATCTACCAGTGATTTCACAAATTAAAATCATGACAATTGAAAGAGAATTGAAAGGATCATAGATAATGAAAACAGAATACTTTTTCTTCATTCTGGTGGCAGTTTAGAGGTCTCACAATTCACACTGTGTCTCCTACCCCTGATAAGGGATAAGCATTTCCTCAAATGCCTCTGTAAGTATAAACTGAAGTGTTGTGGTAGGCCTAAACAGGCCTCTTGGGCTTGTACATGTCCTGGCTTGTGCAGACATGTTTTTCTGCTGTTTTGGGGAGAGAGCAACCGTGGGAAAAGGGACAAAGGACCTGGCACCACTAAGTCTGAGGTCCGGGGTCTGTCCATCACCTGTGGTTGCTAGGGGGCACATGATTGCCTTGTGCNAAGTCCTGAGGGACTCCAATAGGCTTTCCTTGAAGCCTACATAGAAAGAAACAACCACAAAATAATGGCACAAAAAACACATAAAGATGACAAAATTTTGGGTATCAGATTATTTTCATCTACACTAAACAATGCTTTTGTAAAACATTAACATATTTACGACAGCTTCTATCCTTATTAGATAGGCCATGTATCAAATGACACATTTGATCAAAATATATGCCTATCAGACAATAAACACTTCACTGTTAAAGGCAGATTATGACACCCTTACTCACAGGAGTTAGAATTGAAATTAGGAGGAATTGTCAAGGTGTAGAAGTTAGTCAAGCACGTCAGTGAAACAGTCTGTGGCTTGTAGATGATGCATTCTCTTGTTCATGAATTAGTGTGAAGGATAATTCACAACAGCCTTGTTTGATTTTTAGATATGTTATTTAGAATCATATAATTTCTTCATAGGAGAGATGTTCAGGTCATGCAATCATCCTCACAGCTCTCCATTGGGCTCTATCTGCCACATCCCTGTCTCTCTTGAACTGGGAAGGTTGAAATTGGACATAGTATTTCAGGTGTGGTCTCACCAGGGCAGAGTAGAGGGGGAGGAGAACCTTCCTATACCTGCTGGACACACTTTTCTTAATGCACCCCAGGATGCCCCTGGTCCTCTTGAGCTGTCCCATGGATAATTTGCTGCCCGCAAGGACTCCAAGATCTTTCTCTTTGGAGCTGATTTCCAGTACAACGTCCCTTAGTCTGTACTGGTGCCTGGTGTTATTCCTCCCCAGATGCAGGACTCTGCACTTGTCCTTACTGAACTTCATGAGGTTCACCTTCGCCCATCTCTCCAGTCTGTCCTGCTAAGGGTACACTCAGTCCCCTCATTCAGGTCATTGATGCAGATACTGAAAGAAACTGGACAGAATACTGATCCTTGGCAAACACCATTGGCCACAGGCCTCCAGCTGGACTCTCAGGTGCTGATCACAGCTCTCTAAACTTTGTTGTTGAGCCAGTTACAAATCCACCTCACAGTCCAATTATCTAACCCACTTTTCTTTTTTTACCCATGAGGATGTTAAGGGAAATGGGATCAAAATCCTTGCTGAAGTTAGATGATATCCACTGCTCTCTTTCCATTTGGTCATGCCTTTGTAGAAAGCTATGAGATTAGTTGAGCAGGATTTTCTATCACTGAATTCATGCTCGATACTCTTGACAGCATTCTTTTCTTTTATGTGGTTAGAGGTAGCTTCAAAAAGAGCTGGACCATCACCTTTACAGAGATGGAAGTGAAGCTGACAGGTCTGTAGTTTCCCATGTCTTCCTTCTTGTCCTTTTTGAAGACTGGAGTGTCACTGACCCTATTTCAGTCTTTAGGGACTGTCCTTGTTCTCCATGATTTTTCAAAAATTGTGGAGCGTGGTACATGCTTCCTCAGAACTTTTGACTTGAACTCATCAGGATCCATGAATTTGTGCACTGACAAGTAGAGGGTAAAGACTGAGGCAGAGAAGACATTCAGTAATTCCACTTTGTCTGCATTGTCTGTCGCCAGAGCTCCCACTTCATTTAACACTTTCCTCCTATTCTTTCTTTTACTATCGATGCATTAAAAGGCGTCTGTCTTGTTGTCTTTCATTTACCTAGCCAGGTTTAGTTCCAAGAGAGCCTTGGACTTTTTTCTTGCATTTCAATATACTTTGACAGTATTTCTGTAATCCTCCCAACTGACCAGACCATTTTGCAGTCATAGACTTCCCTCTTTTACTTCATTTTTCTTCAGCAGCTCCTTGTTTATTCATGTGGGTCTTCAGCCTGATCTACTAGTTTTTGGGTTTTTTTTCCCCCAAGAGTCTACAATTTTCTTGAGCTTGGAGGACATAGTGTTTGACTATTAATCATCTCTCTTGGACACCCTTGTGTTAAAAATTATACAAAATTAATAATCTATATTAATTTTTGATATCCAGGCAGAGATTGTTAATAACTATGAAAATTGTTTATTAACATTAAATCTCACCAGAAACTTATTTACAAGCTTCAAAACGCACGGTTTGGAAGTTTATACATGCAGGGAACAGGTAAAACTGGAACACTTTAAGAGGTAACTAGCAAATGCAAACATTTTTACTGGAAGAGAAGATTTTAGCGGTCACTTATACTGCTTGCAGTTGATTATCCCACTTAGCCACTAGATGGACACAGGAAGCTCCTTTCTGCTTATGGCAGAAGGCAATTAATGATTACAAGAGACTAAGTATTTACTCACAAAGTATTATCAGACAGTACCCAAAGCACATAACAGAGTTGCTGTCAGTGGTCTCAAAGCCTTAGAGGCTTTGAAGTTTTCCCAGGCTTCTAGGTGCTGGAGAAAGGAGGCAGACAGTCTCTGACCTGGTCCTGACTCTCTGGATGACCTGCATTATCTCCAGGACTTCCCATCTGGGCAGGAGGCTTTCAGGTGCAGGCAGGATGTCTTGCGGTGTGCAGTCTCAGTACAATGTCACACTGGCTGTGCAG